>JZKD02S1693054.1:28336-43386 GCA_000966675.3 Picea glauca | reverse complement strand
CACAACATCAACAAAATTTCCAAAATCTTCAAAAAGATCCGGGTATTCTGCCTGCATAGTGTCCTCATGCTCCCATGTCGCGTCCTCGAGACCATACCAGGTCCACTGGACCTTTACAAGATCTATAGCTCGATTATGGAGCTGTTTGATTTTCCTGTCCAATATCCGCACATGATGCACTTGCAGGACACCTTCTTGCTCCACCTGAATCACATTCCAATCGATAACATGATTAGCATCAGGTATATATTTCTTAAGCAATGAAACATGAAACACATTATGTACAGTCATGGATGCAGGTAATGCAAGAATATATGCAACTGGCCCAATCCTTTCCAGGATTTCAAATGGCCCACAAAATATGGCTGCCAACTTGGCACAGCTTCCCAGCTTCAGGAAACTCCTATTAGCTTTCACTTTTAGGAAAACATGATCACCCACTTTGAACTCTCTGTGGGTTATGTTTTTATCAACATAAATTTTCTGCCTGTCTTGGGCAGCTTTCAAATTCTTCTTATTTTTTATCATTTGGTCTTCCATCTCCTTAAGAAACTCTTGCCCAACTACTGTCCTATCAACTGGATTATCCCAGCTTACTGGAGTATTTCACTTTCGGCCATAAAGCGCTTCAAATGGGTTCATCTTCAATGATGCCTGATACTCATTGTTGTAGGCGAATTCTACCAAGTGTAGGTAGTCTTCCCATTTTGATGGTTTGTCCATCACATACATTCTCAGTATGTATTCTATTACTCTGTTCACCCTCTCTGTCTGTCCATCAGACTAAGGATGATAAGATGTACTAAAGTTCAGATTCGTTCTGAATCCTTTGAACAATCCTTTCCAGAAATTCAGGGTGAATTTCTGGTCTTTGTCGGACACAATGGTTTTAGGAATTCCATGCAATCATGCCACTTCCTTTATGAAAATATCAGCAACATCTGCTGCCTTGTGAGTAGTTTTCAGTGGAATAAAATGGGCAGCTTTTGTAAGCTTGTCCACCACCACCATGATCGAATGATGCATCTTGCATGTTCTGGGAAATCCCATAATAAAATCCATCGTTACAACTTCCCACTTCCATTCTAGAATGGGTAAGGGTTGCAGCAACCCTGTTGGGTGCCTATGCTCATCTTTAACTTTTTGGCACTTCGTACATCTAGTGATGTATTCATTGATCTCTCTCTTCATACCTAGACAAAAGTAATAGCTCTTGACCGCTACCATGGTTTTCTAATATCCAGGGTGCCCTGCATAAGGTACATTATGCATCTCCTATAAAATTGTCTGTTTCAAGTCCTGGACGTTGGGTACAAAAATTATATTCTTGTGCAGTAGTATTCCATCAGCCCCTAAGGTGTAATTTTCCACTTTATGTGGTCTCTCACTCTGCTAAAGCTTTGCTACCAAATTCCTGTACTGCAAATCCTCATTTGCAGCCTCTAAAATTCTATCTTTAATATCAGTCTTGTACATGGTAATGGTTGTAGCATGTAAGTTGTGCACCTTTCTGCTGAGTGCATTGGCCACCTTGTTTTCCTTCCCTTTGATATGCTTGATATCAAAGTTGTATTCACACAGGAACTCCAGCCACCTACTCTACCTAGCATTTAGGGTGGGTTGGTCAAACAAATACTTTAGACCGGTGTGGTCTGTTCTCAATTCAAATCTCCTTCCCATGAGGTAATGTCTCCATTTCCTCAGAGCGTGAACGATTGTTGCCAAATCCAAATCGTGAGTGGCATAATTCTTTTCGTGCTCTTTCAGCTTCCTGGACTCATAACAGATTATAAATCCATCTTGAATGAGAACTCCTCCCAGCCCTTCTTTAGATGCATCTGTGCACACCACAAAATCCACATTTGGATCTACAATCCTCAGGATTGGAGCACTGGTTAACAATTGCTTCATTCACTGGAAACTTTTCTCACACTCTTCATTCCATTGAAACTTTTTCTCCTTCCTTTGTAAGTAAGTGATAGGGTAGGCTATCTTTGAGAACCCTGGGATAAACCTTCTACAATAGCCCGCTAGACTCATAAAGGATCTAACTTTTGCCACATTTTTTGGCATTGACCATTCTTTGATGGCTTCAATCTTATGAGGGTCTACAGCTATCCCATCCTTCGAGATAATATGCCCTAAGTAATGGATCTGTTCCTGATAAAACAAGCACTTGCTCAACTTGGCATACAGTTGGTGCCCTCTTAGCACCGGCAACACCATCCTCAGATGCTGCTCATGTTCTTCTTCTGACTTGGAATACACCAAGATGTCATCCAGGAAGACTATGACAAACTTGTCTAGATAGTCCCTGAATCCTCCTTTCATCAAGCACATAAAAACAACGGGTGCATTTGATAGTCCAAACGGCACCACTGTGAACTCGTAATGACCATACCTTGTTCTAAAGGCAGTCTTGTTGATGTCTTCATATTTTATCCTTACCTGATGATATCCCGATCTTAGATCTATTTTCAAAAAGATCCTTTCATCCTTCAACTGATCAAGGAGGTCATCAATCCTTGGTAGAGGATACTTGTTCTTTACTGTTACCTTGTTCAACTACGTGAAATTGATGCACAATATCAATATTTCGTCCTTCTTCTTTACGAACAAGATTGGGGCACCCCAAGGTGACACGCTTGGGCGTATATACCCCTTCTTCAGGATCTCTTCAAGCTGCAATTGCAACTCTTTCATCTCTGGTGTACTCATCCTATACAAAGATTTTGATACTGGAGCTACTCCAGGCATCAAGTTCACAGAGAAATCAATATCCCTTTTTGGGGGTAGTCCAGCTACTTCCTGGAATATATCTTTGAAGTCTTTTAGTACCGCATACTCTTCGATACTTGACACCTTGTCTTTAGGTGTTTCCCCTACATGGGCTGCGAATAATTGACAGCGTTTTCTATAGCACTTCTTTAGCTGCATCGTTGAGATTTCTCTGACAACAACAGCTCTAGGAATTCCTTGGACTATTTTCTGATTCCCTTCTTCATCTAAGCAAGTGAATTCCTTATTATGGAAATCGAATATGGCATGGTGCTGGTCCAACCAGTCCATCCCAATTAGACAATCATAAGAGCCTAAAGGAAAGACATTCAGGTCTTCCTTAGTATTCATTCCATTAATTTCCACAGGGTAGTACTTGACTAACTCCGTGACTTTCCTCTTGGTTCCTGTAGCTAGCTGCACTAACCAAGACTTTTCATGTTTGTTTTTTGACAAATGCAAAATTTCCACCACTCTAGGATCTATATAACTATGGATAGCCCTTGAGTCAATTAAAATAGTAAATGGTCGGTTGTTAATCATACCTTCCACTTCAATCATGTGCGATTGAAATTCATCTTGCTTGTTGTCTAGGGCTGCGTAGATCCTGGGCATTCTACTGCCCATATCCTCCATTGTTTCAGCTTGCTGAACATTGTGGACAACTCTTACTTTATCATTTTTGTGTGGGCAATATCTGTACCTATGGTTTTATTTACAGCCCCAACATTCCATAGGTGGCGGCCTTGACATTTGTCCACCCACTTCAGCCTTCATGGGCTCTCTAAAAGACGACTGTCCTTGAGCACTATTTCTGAAAAAGGGTGGTTTATTTCCCTTCTGCCTCTATTCTTTCTTGAACTTTTTCTGGTCATCCCAAGCCTTCCGAAAGGTAGGCTTTTATCTTTGTTGTTCAAATAAGCACTTCGCCCTCCTTATCATTTCTACCATAGTCTTTGGGTCATCATACTGGATCTTATCCCCAATAGAAGGCGGTAATCCGCTCAGGTACCTCTGAATCTTGACAGACTCATCTTTGATGAACGAAACATACTTCAGTAATTCTAAAAACTTTCATTCGTATTCATCAATGGTCATGTTGTACAGCTTGAGTTCAAAGAACTCTTTCATATTTCTATCATAATATCTTTTAGTTAAGTATTTACTCTCGAAATACCTCTTGAATTTTTCCCATGTGATGCCCTTTTCTCTAATGTGATGCACTTGCACAATTTGATCCCACCACATGGATTCCTTTCCTTTCAGTTGATACATGGAAATCCTACCCTCTACATGAGAGGAATAATTCTACAGTTGAAAGTGTTTCCTCATACCAAGTAACCAAGTTTCGACATCTTCCTCCTTCTTGTGTTCTCCATCAAATGTTGGAGGCTTGCTCTTGTTCATTTCCCCTTTCAATTCATCTATCCCAGATCTCATGTTCTTTCTAGTAGGAGATGGGCTTGAAATACTATGTGCTTCCTTACTGGAATGCTTTGGGGAGTGATGACGATGTCTACTGAAACTCCTTGATCTTCTTTTTCTCTCATGGGTCATGTGACTCTCTGTCTTGCTTGAGTCACTCTCCTTTTCCAATTTCTTTTCTATTCTTTCCAGACTCTTCAACATATTTAAGTTGAATTCACCCTGCTTATCCCTAACTCTCATGAGCGTTCGTCTATCATCTCGACAAGCCTGGGCATATTTCTGCAATCTTTCAATGATTTTTATCATATGTCCTTCATTATCCATCTCATTTCCTTGCCCATTCGAGTTCGATCCTTCGACTCCCAGGTTGACATTCTTTCCTTCTCTTTCATACCTATTTCATTTCTTTTTACTCGACGACAACTCTAAATGGTTCTGGCACTTGCTAAAATTCTGCAACACAATGTGCAAACAACCGGAATTTGTCAGGTCATTAATCCTTAACAATTCCATAGTGTTTAAAAACAACTTGATTCAAGAAAACGTTCGGTTTCCATGAATTTTTCGAGCTCTGCTCAGCTCTGCAATACACTCAGGCCATATCCCTTTTCTCTGTTTCCCCAACCCCACATTACCAAGGGTCATGACCAAGTGCTAGGTCTACAAGGCTCTCCAAACAAAACTTCGGGTTTCAGGATTTCGAGGTTTTGGGGTTTCGAGATTTCGAGGTTTAGCACTTGTAGGATTCCACACTTGCTTTCCTCTCCAACTCCCGAAATTTTGATCCACTCTACCCCTCGGGCCCACATCGTAGTTGTCACCAACTGAGGTGGTGACATGTGGCATCCTTGAGAAGGTCCACGTCACCTTTGACGACATCATAGGGTCTCACCACTTTCACCTTTCTTTTCGTGACTTCAGGTTTCGGGAGTTTGTGCATTAGCGCAACTTGCATTTCCAAAAGCCGAAATCACAAAATCACGATTTACTTTCTTCTTGATCCAATGGTCAAGATCCTCTCCTACGATCTACAGTGTAGATCGTTTCGGGATTTCGGGGTTTCGGGTTTCAGGGTTTTGGTCCAGAAGGTTCTCGCACTTGCTTCCCTCTCCAACTCCCGACTGTCGAACTCCCAAAGGTTTCTCGGATATTATTTCGGTACCTTCTATGGATCTAATGGTCGTTAGGTTTCTCTCTTCCTCCCGAACAGATCCTATGGCTCCAACACTTTTGGTGTTGAGCTCTCTCTCTCTCCCTGTGACCATATACCACACCAGCTACGTGTTTTTTTATAATACCACTACACCTCCTGAGCTTTGTAACACAGCCAAGTGACTCCTTGGCACTCAGGACATTAAAAGGTCCAAAATCGGTTCTTCCAAACAGGATTCCCACCTGAACTTCGAGTCCAGTGACCGCTTATCCAGCCCATTCAGGCTCAGCGTTGAAACCTTGGGCTCTGAGCTCAAATTTTGTCTACTTCGACAACAATTCTTTCTGAAACTTTTGCTTAAACTTCCACTAACATGGCCCATCCAGGCTCAGTGTTGTAACCAGGCTCTAATACTAGATTGTAATGTCCCCAACCATCAACCCACTCGTCGGGCACACACTATCATGCGGAAAACATCATTCTTTGTCTCTTACTTATTTTTAACATGCATTTAAATCAAATTAAACACATTTCACTCATAGTGAGCACAAGATTACTGCTAACATAAATAATACCTGGCATTAACAATAATTCATATGCACAACAAAACACATGATACATATAAGCATCACAAGCATGCAAAACATAATATTAAGCATAAGCTGATACTTACGTTATTTTCTAAACTTTAATCATGTAATTCCTCAATTGCTAGCAATGAATAATTTGGAAAATTCCCTCACCCAATTCCCTTTCCTTTTCACTTCTATGACTTATGCCACGTTGCATGAGGACATGCAACAAGTTAATTTGGGGGGTAGGAGACTTTATTCACTATCATCACTCCATTTTTCCACGACCATCATTCCATTTTTTCGTCTCATTTACCAGTTATGAACATTTCTTTTCCAACGATACTCTGTTGCACTTTACTTCATAAGAACTGATATACATATTGGCATGATTCACACATATACAAAAAGGGGCTTTCTTATACTCAGTGATTTTTTCCTTATGCACATTGATAGCATACATTTTTCAGTAAGAATATGGGCAAATTATTATCATAACAGCAAGAGAACAAATAACAAAATGAATGTTGTTAACACAAGAACCAACATTCTTTATATTCATGGTTGTCACACAAGAACCAACCATAAGAAAAATGTCAATTGTTACTCATGTAAATCCCATCCTGGAAAACATTCATTATCATCACTCAAAATCAACATTCAGATGCCAAAATTTCTTGAGAAGATCCATGCATGGTTGCATGAGGACATGCAACAAGTTAAGTTGGGGGGCATGTTGGGGCTCAGAAATGTCCTATTCTCATCCACCTTTCCCTTCATCATTCTCCACATTTCATCGCCCCATTAACCTTTCATGATATCAGTTCCATAAATATAGTTGGGTTTCACCTTATTATTCTCCACTTTATTCATTTTAGTATTTAAAAGGAATTTGTGATTAAATGTTAGAAAATCGACATGTTTTCATATATATCTAAAATATGTGTGAGCTTTGTAAAGTGTAGGAATATGAGAAGGATTAATTCAAAAGGACTTCTCAAATACTTCCTCCACCATTTCAATATTTGAGAAGATAATTCAAGCCCATTCCAAGGAGAAGATCATGGATATTTGGTTGGAATATCTCATCTAAGATATATGAGAGATATGTGTGAGGATTTAAAGGGATTATATTTTGTAATAATGGGAAATAGGTTGAGAGAAAAGTGGATCTGTAATAATGAGATGGTCATCTTATCTTCAAGGCTCTCATGTATAAAAGAGAGTGCTCTATCTTCATGAGAATTAAATTAGGAGCAATTAGAATTCAATCAGTTGTAAGTAGATAATTAGAGTATTCACTAATGGTAGTCATTAGGATTCGAAAGAGAAAGGGATTCTTAGCTTTGATTCATAGTTTTGGTTTCCATGCTTTCATTATTATGTTATGAAGATTGATTTGGTTATTTTAATATAAGATTGCTTCATTGGCGTGAGCTCACATATATTGTTGTGTCATTCAACTCTTCACATGTTGTACTTGCTTTTCCTTCATGTAGTTCTCCATTTCTAGATTAATTCCTTCACACAATTTCTCATTCCTAGATTAATTTCATTTACACAACTAGATTAATTCAATTCCAAGTCATGTGTTAGATTAATGATTCTATTTCACTCGTGTGTTAGATTAATGATTCAATTTTAGTTGTAGCTTAAACATTAGATTAGAATAGTCCCGCTTCAATCTTGCGTATGCTTTGCATGTGCTTCGTCAGTTTACGAACCCCGGGTTGACAAATTAGATAGTTGGGTAAATACTACAATGCAATTAATTCAACATTAGTTCGGCCCAATGTAACAACTATTGTTCTTTTTGTTCTGATTTGTATTCCTTTTGCAGGTCGTGTTGTTCCTTTGAATAGAACAATTGTCGTTCCCTTTACGATTTTTGTTCCTTTACATGTGTTGCATCTCTGGAGGCTGGGTATTGAAAATAGAAGGTAAGAACCTGCGTAGGTGACAAGTAAAATGCTTGTGCCAGCACCTACCTTTGGTTGATGCATAGAGGTTGTTTTTAGGACATCTTTAGAGCCCAACATTTTGGCGTCCTTGCTGGGCAAGCACGATGAATTGGAGTTTAGATTTATTTTTCATGCAACTATGATTAGACATGCTCCTAACTCTGAGGTGACATATGGGTAAGGACATGTAGGGTAGTTTAAATTTCAATTCCTGCAAGTTAGTGTAAATTTCATATATACAGATTGGTCGTCGTACCCCGCCATCATGCCCTATTTACTGTTACACATTTTTTCAGTAAAAAAAAACCAAGGCATACAATTTGACCCTCGGATCCTCATGTTTCCTGAGTATCTCTTGATGCCCTATTTCATATTCCATCTCCTTGACCATGATACAATTTGTCTTGTACTTGAGATATGATATGTACACCAAAGATACTGCAAAATTATATTTCCATGTCTGGAAGCATATCTGGATACTTTGCCACAGATAACCAAAATCATTTATCTATGGCCATGCAATTTCTTAATATTTTGTGGCTTGTAATATATTTTGGGAAGGAAAAAACTTTATATATTTACAACCATGGATGGAGAAAAGAAAAGGTTCATGTTTCTAACTATCTTTTATTCTATTCGTTGATTCTCATTTACTGTATGTACATATTACTTGTTCTTCATTGCATACTAGCTTCCATTCATGTTCATTGTTTTTTGTGCATTCCCACATTGAAACAAACATAATAGCTGGAGAAAACGAAGGAGTCTTAATTGCAACGGTAGATGAGGAGATAGAAAGGTACATGCTTGTACTACTATTTCATATTCTGTTGTTTTGTATTTCATTTATTATTTGTATATGTGTTCACCTATTTTATTGTATGTATATACTGCGTACCTTCCTACATAATTACTTATCTTCGTGTCCTTTGTATTTCCTGTGCCGCTACATTGAAAAAATTTGAACTCAGTTTTTGTTTTTTACATGTCTTCCTGCATACTAACTTCCTTCATGTCCATTGTATTTTTCCTACATTGCTACATTAAAAAAAATAGAGTGGATGAAGAGGACGATGGACTCTTTGGCACAAATGTATCAAAGGAGTTATAGAGGTGCATACATGTACTCTTATTTCATATTCCAGTGTTTATTATTTCATTTATTGTCTGTGTATTTGTTCTAGTTGTTCTACTGCTTTGCACCATTTTTTGTTGTATGTATATACTACGTATCTTTCTGTTTTTTCTCATGTGAATTGTATTCTCTTTGTTGCTACATTGAAATAAATAGAACTGTATTTCTTTCTTTAACATGTCTTTTTTCATACTAACTTGCCTTCATGTCCACTGTATGTTCGACGTTGATACCTTGAAAGAAACAAATTGGTTGGACATGAAGATGCATTCTTATATGCCACAGTAGAGGGGTCTGTGGTGCAATCTTCGAAAATGTATACCAACTGTGCTAGTAAATCAAATATACCAAAACGGGTGGGGGCATATAACATTGGACTAGAAAATGATGATTTGGCAACAATGGGCCTCTGTTCCCTCCCCATTTCTAATTTTTTCCATTTTCTATTATCCCTTTTTTTTCCCTCTTCTATACTTAACGTTTCTCGTCTACTTTTAATTTTTGGTTGCTTTGCTTAGTCGTCTTTCCGAAAATGCCTAGGTGTGCGGGTTGGAGGACTCACGGGTTCACATTTATGGTCATACTTCTACCTTATTCCAAACTTACCCACTTTGTCGATCGCAGGTTCTCGGGCTGGCGGGTTCAAGATTGTGCCTTTGGCTTTAAAGGTTCCACGATATACAGATTGGTTGTTGTAACCCCCATCATGCCCTATTTACTGTTACACATTTTTTCAGTAAAAAAAACCAAGGCATACAATTTGACCCTCGGATCCTTATGTTTCCTGAGTATCTCTTGAAACCCTATTTCATATTCCATCTCCTTGACCACGATGCAATTTGTCTTGTACTTGAGATATGATATGTACACCAAAGATACTGCAAAATTATATTTCCATGTCTGGAAGCATATCTGGATACTTTGCCACAGATAACCAAAATCATTTATCTATGGCCATGCAATTTCTTAATATTTTGTGGCTTGTAATATATTTTGGGTAGGAAAAAACTTTATATATTTACAACCATGGATGGAGAAAAGAAAAGGTTCATGTTTCTAACTATCTTTTATTCTATTTGTTGATTCTCATTTACTGTATGTACATATTACTTGTTCTCCGTTGCATACCATCTTCCATTCATGTTCATTGTTTTTTGTGCATTCCCACATTGAAACAAATAGAATAGCTGGAGAAAACGAAGGAGTCTTAACTGCAACGGTGGATGAGGAGATAGAAAGGTACATGCTTGTATTGTTGTTTCATATTCCGTTGTTTTGTATTTCATTTATTATGTGTATATGTGTTCACCTAGTTTATTGTATGTATATATTGCATACCTTCCTATATAATTACTTATCTTCGTGTCCTTTGTATTTCCCGTGCCGCTACATTGAAAAAATTCAAACTCAGTTTTTGTTTTTTACATGTCTTCCTGCATACTAACTTCCTTCATGTCCATTGTATTTTTCCTGCATTGATACATTTAAAAAAAAAAAGTGGATGAAGAGGACAATGGACTCTTTGGCACAAATGTATCAAAGGAATTTCAAAGGTGCATACATGTACTCTTATTTCATATTCCAATGTTTATTATTTCATTTATTGTCTGTGTATTTTTTCTACTTGTTCTATTGCTTTGCACCATTTTTTGTTGTATGTATATACTACGTATCTTTCTGCTTTTTCTCATGTGAATTGTATTCTCTTTGCTGCTACATTGAAATAAATAGAACTGTATTTCTTTCTTTTACATGTCTTTTTGCATAATAACTTACCTTCATGTCCACTATATGTTCGACATTGATACCTTGAAAGAAACAAATTGGTTGGACATGAAGATGCATTCTTATATGCCACAACAGAGGGGTCTATGGTGCAATCTTCGAAAAGGTATACCAACTGTGCTAGTAAATCAAATATACCAAAACGGGTGGGGGCATATAATATTGGACTAGAAAACGATGATTTGGCAACAATGGGCCTTTGTGCCCTCCCCATTTCTATTTTTTTCGATTTTCTATTATCCCTTTTTTTTCCCTCTTCTATACTTAACTTTTCTCGTCTACTTTTGATTTTTGGTTGCTTTTCTTAGTCGTCTTTTTGAAAATGCCTAGGTGTGTGGGTTGGAGGACTCACGGGTTCACATTTATGTTCATGCTTCTACCTTATTCCATACTTACCCACTTTGTCGATCGCAGGTTCTCAGGCTGGCGGGTTCAATATTGCGCCTTTGGCTTTAAAGGTTCCGCGATATATAGATTGGTCGGCGTACCCTGCCATCATGCCCTATTTACTGTTACACATTTTTTCAATCAAAAAAACCGAGGCATACAATTTGATCCTCAGGTCCTCATGTTTCCTGAGTATCCCTTGACACCCTATTTCGTATTCCATCTCCTTCGACCATGTATGTGACATTAAGAACAATTATGGAAAATATACAATGCATATTCTTGTTTATTCCTTCTGATGTTCATCTACACATGCTTGCATCAGAAAAAGTTGGACTAGTGACATGGCCATGAGCATTCAATCATCCTAAACATCAGCAGACCGACAAGGCCAAAGGTAAAGATGAATACATTATGTTCCTCATATGTTTACCAAACACATATCCTAAGATATTTATTCATCTATGGCATGGTGAATATGTTGATGTCATCTACAACACATACTTTGAAGTTCACAAGAAGTATCAACAAGCGCAAGCGAGACGCCGAACATAGCGCAGGTTCCGCAAACTAATAGGTTTGGTTGAAAAACTCTGGCTCCATAGTTCATCCAAGTTGTGCGTCTACTTGTACATTTATGCCAGGAAAAATGAAAACAAAAAAATGATGCACACTACCATTCACATTACTTTTCCTATTCAAAAAATGTCACCAGGCCTAAACTTGTAACACCCAAAATACTTTCAATAGAAGGCTTGAATAGCCGCCGAACTAGACAAGTGTTCATCGGGGACATAATGGTCGTCTATAGAACCTTCTTGGACAAGGCAAACAAAACTAGATCCATTATGTGTGCTGACATGATAGACAAGGAGGCCTTAATGACAGTCACACTGACTATTCCCACACGACTTGTCTAGAAACATGTAGAAAAGATATTTCCAGGTAATGGGATATTGTCACACACCCACTATGGCAAAATAAATTTTTTGCCTTTTTCTCAAGGGATAGAATCCCCAAATTATTACAGGGGTCTTGCATAGGCTAGCTCTTCCTGCCGGGACCTTCACTAAACAAATCTACATGTCCTTTTGTTGAAAACTCGTCGTGTACAAATCAAGCACCAAGCGTGTGCTTCACTTCCATGTGATCGTCGACAATATGACCCCGACCTACGCCCAAAGGACGTCATTCACAAATCGGGACTTCGAGGATTTAAATGCAAAGCACCCTGACTCTTCTCCTCTGAAATGACGAACTTTGGAATGGACTCTAGCTCCTCCCTTGGGTCTCATTCATGTGACCACAGCCCTGTGACCAACGACTAACCCACAAAGGACTCATTGCATTTTGTGATACCGAGGATCCAAATGTATAAGCGCCCTGGTTCCTGTCCTTTGATATGTAGAAATGTCGAACCCCAAAATAGGTTAACGAAGTCCCTGGAACCTCCTTTAAGCCTTCACCACGTGGCACTGTCCTGTGATCTAGGGCCACTCCTCTGAGCACTTCGGATTGTGCGATTCGGGGAACCGCGATCCAAATTCTACCTCTCATCCCTGGAATCCCCGAAGTATGAAACTACGGTATCCACCTGGACCCTAGCACATTCTAGACCTCACTTCTATGCACCGATGTGACACTTCCCTAAGGATTGTGTCCCATATTCCAATGGTTTCAGGACTTCGTGACTCAAGAGTTCGCAACTCTCAACTCCGGGTCACAAGGTTCTCCAACTCCCAAACCCCGATTCTCCGATGAACCAAATCAACGGTCCAAACCTCCCCTTGATCAACGGTCTAGATCCAATCATGATTTCGCGTATGAGGGAGTCGATAGACTCTCTCCTCTATTCTCCCGATGCCAAATCCCCGATGAGTCTAGATCTTTGACACCTATCCTCCAGAATAAACGGTCTCGATGCTTTCGATGATTCCTCCGAACACCGACTACTCACCAGTTGTCCCCTTAGATGGATGGTCCTGATGGTCTCAGAATTTAGAAAATATCTCTCTTCTGCTTATACGAGGGTTAAACCTCGCACACCTTCTCTTGGATCCGACGGCTATCGGCCCTTGGCGCTAGATCTGACAGTCCATATCAAATCCTTTCCTTCCGTCTTTCTCCGAGTCTCTCATTTCAGAATTTTCCTTTGGGGACAACTTCTCCCTGTTCCCCGGACTCCCAATAATCGATGTTCTGAATCCCTTTCTTCCCGTTGGAAGAAATCAACAATCGATCATTTCACTTGATCGACGACTCTTATTCCTCCAGAACTTTGAGCATTTAACAGTCCCGTTGTTAACCTCCTTGCAAGTTTGCTAGATCTAATGGTTTTTGGTTTTCGACCCTTCCTCCTTGAAGGCTCTCCATCGTTCGTTCATATATCTTCTCTTGCGCACTATTTTGTGTGTCTAGACATGGATTTGACAGTCCAAATTCTTTGCTTCTGCCAATCCAATGACAGTGGTTGCTCCTTCATCAAGTCTAGGACTTAAGGGATTATGGGTTTATGTTTTCCTCACTGAGAGCCTGTGCATGTTTTCACTACCTCTCATGAGTTCAAAAAACTCCATCCTCCAAGGGACTCATAGCGACTAAGAGAGTAAATCTACATACTTGAGTCTACGCCTAAGGTCGACGAACTCACAGTTTGTGACTCTAACTCAAGCCGCCACAGAACGCAAGCATTTACGAGTACCACTCAAGTTCTATCCATATAATTTTCTTACTTGCCTAATTATACAACCAAGTAGAAATAGGAGGGATGCAGTATATTCATTAAGAAATCAAGCACAATTCTTAAAACATACATAGTATAACCAATTCATGCCCAGTTACATCTAAATCACACGGGGTAGGAAAATTCTTATCTATTACCGGTTGCTGCCAACCAACTGACTGTGGGTGTTCAGCCTTCCACTTGAACATAGGCTCAGAGGCATTCAATCTTAGCACTCTGGCCACCCCCGTACCAAGCCATGATATCACTAGGGAGTTCTCACAGTTATCGGGAGTTCTGTCTCTGTTCCAGCTTCTGATCGGGTCATGTTCTCTCTGCACTTTCAGAGGTTTTCCTCTCTATTATGACCTTGACGAGTTTTGTCAGATGCCCCTCCAACATCAATATTGTGGCCTTTTGGTCATACCCTCCTGGAGAGATCTGCGCCTCTCCCCTGTGAGATTACGCTCTTGTCTGGCGTCTCCCTCTCTTACTAACTCCGTGTGTACAACTGTCACCTTCCTTCTATCATAAGGAATATCGAGTCTGCTTGGTCTGTCAAACCCTACGGTACTTTGGGATGACTTCCTGCAGCTAGACCATGCTCCCATTCATGGGGGTGGTTGGTAGTTCAACCACCGGTCCTTACCTCATTAACTGATTTCTCTCCCCTAGTGATATCATGGCCATTGCTTTCAAGGCTTCACCCCCACAGTCGGTTATTGACAACTTAATCAATAATACATTTACATTGTCCTCATGCCTTAGCATGGTAATTCCTATTTTATTATTAATTACAAATTGGGGGAAACTGGGTGTTACAATTCCCTCCCCCTTAAAGGAACATCATCCTCGATGTTCTTTCTCAAAAACACCTGTCATGCATTTCTTATTTAGTTGTTTCAAAAATATTGATATTTCTTTCTCGATCAGGTCCTTTTTTAGACCCTTAGTGTAGTATACTTAGGGAGGTAATATGAGGTACCTAGGGAGGTACCCAATGGGAATGTAGTTTTGTGTTATTAGTGAAAGTCATTTAATATATGGGAATGTGGTCATTCAATGTAAGGTGGACTAGGTCCACTATATTAATAAAGGCCCACTATGGTAGTTGGATGTAATAAATGTG
>JZKD02S1693043.1:49311-61878 GCA_000966675.3 Picea glauca | reverse complement strand
ATAGATAGGTGGGTGTGATGAATTAAATGAGCATGGTGGAGTGTTATGTACATTTTGGAGAAATTTATCAAATAACATTTATTATCTAGCATGAGAATAAAGACTTTTTATTTTTTTTATTATTGTTTAATACAAGTCATTTATATTTAGTCTTATTTTAAATATTTTCCCAAAATATCTAGATAAGGGAGGTGGATGGATAATGATGAGGTGGTTGAGGAGATTGATGCTCAAAGAAAGGGGACATATGCAGGAAAGGGACACTCGGAAAAATCCTCCATGGGTCAAGGTGTCAAGACGCAGAGGCAAGGTGATACAAGGCTTGCGTATAAGGCATGGTTCAAATGGTTCAATTGATAGAAACATGTAGTTGACATTAGGCCAAAGACGCGGAAATGAAAATGTGATTAATAAGACACAATTATAATGTCCTTATATGTAATTTTAATGAGCCCATAGAAGGTAAGCTCAGTGGTTTTTCATTTTTAGAGAGTATGAAAAAGTGTAAAAGGAGACTCCACTAGGGTACCTTTTTCGAAGGTAGTCTAGTCGTCTCGAAAAAGGGGTAAAAGAGCACCAAACAAACATCTATTCAAAATCATTTTAACGAGTGTGATAAAGATAATATCACTCAACAATATTTTCATATTTAAGGAGTCTAAAAAGAGCTTAACTATGGAGACCATAAGGGATGTTCTTCTGGACCAATTTAACAAGTGTGAAGAAACAAGGTCACTCGACCATCTTTTCAATTTTAGGGAGTCTGAAAAGAGCTTAACTATGGACTCCATGGGGGTTCCTTTTCCATAAATTTAATCCCTCAAGACCGAAAAAGGGGTAAATCTATACCTGAGAATACTCTTCTAGAGAACCAAGGCTCCTAGAGTATACCTTTTTCATTCAAATGGCTGTCCAAACCGAAAAAGGGGTAAACTACCACCGAACAGACGTGCCTTAAAATTTCAGTTTAGTGAGATGAAGGGTAACAAGATCGCTCGAAAATATTTTCATGTTTAGAGGGTCTGAAAAGGTCTTAAAAGAAGACCCGTTGTGTTTTGGGAGTCTCAAGGGTGAGGTCAAGAGTGATAATGAATCATGCAAATGAGGCTCAAACTCATAGTCAGGAAAAACTAATAAGGACTCCCAAGCCTAAAGTCATTAGTGACGTCATGGATGCCAAAATGCAACTAGGATCTACCTAGGGCATCCATGTGAAAGTAGGCTCTACCAATAAATTATGACACTTCTAGAGTAGGAGTGAGGGTTCCATGTCACAATTTAGTGGGATCGATCCTATGGAAAAGCGAAAAAGACAACTAGGTGCAACAAGTGGAGGTGGAATCCTATCTTACATGCACAAAGTTGGAAAAAATGACTTTTTACCAAAAGACCTTTAAAAATGACCCAACTCTCAAGAAGTTTCCCAATACCCCTATGTCAGGATCAATTTTTCTAGGGATCCTGACATGCCTGTACCTCTCGGAGCGGAGCAAGGAGAGATGGGTAAGTTATCTTTTCAAAGTTATTTAATTTTTATGTCTTTATTTTATATATATCATGTTTTTGTATACCAGAGTATCTGACACTTATGTATCTGTTGTGTACATATTTGGGATCAGTACATCCAACATACTTTTCTAGGACTAGGTGGCATCCTCGACCAGAGGCAGGACCATTTGGAGTAGATGGACCAACAACAATAGCAGGGGGGCCTCTAGCCAGAGAGGCTGAGAGAGTATTGAGACGGGTAGAGCGGAACCTTACCGCGCTCACTTGTATAGTCCCTATGGCAGAGATTGAGGATCTCCTACCATCGATGCAACCTCATGTAGTTGGGGTGCCATGGACCTGGGTCCATCTCTTTCAACGTTTGGAAAACGTTTTTGTTCACTACGGCAGGGCCAACATGCCCCGCCCTTATCTAGGCTAGACTACTTATGTGTCGAGAGAACTTTTTGTATATTTTTGAGGGCATAAGCCCCATGAATATTACTGGAAACATTTTTGATGCACTTGTGCCCACCCATGTACTCTAATATTTTTTTATATATATATGGATATTTTACATCTTTTTATGTCTTATGGCTTACATCCATTTTACAAATGTATTTACATGTGTGTGTGTGTGTGTGTTTTCTTACATGTGTGCAATATGCCAATCTAATATATGATTAGCTAGAGTATCTTTGATTTGATTCAATCTCCTAGGAACATGGATATACATAATGTAATCAAAGCTTCTTTCTAAGAGATGTACCCTAATGAATCGTTAGTATAGTGTAGGATCGTAAATGCGGTAAACCCCATTTAACTAAGACACAACCAACTGAGTGTCTAAGTAGACCCGGAGGTGAGAGATACCATGCGAAAAAGAATCACGAAGCAACTCTAAGACTGCGTTGTATTTGGTGACATGGTTTGTGGTGTCACCTAAATAGATACCTCCTAAAGATAGAAACTAGCCCTAAGGTGTGAAAATCACCCAAGTTGTGGAAGCAAGCCTCCGAGTGTGTCGACTAGCATCATCCACAAACCCAATGAACACATTGATTCACTTGACATCTACCACAGTGAAAAAGACGACATAAAAAATGAAACATCCGTAAAACCAAAAGACAAAGTCTAAAAATAAAATGTATAAGACTATACATATGTTACAAGAAGTCACACAAGGTGACCCACCTATGAGTAATACTTCTTGAGGTAGAGCCCATTTATAGGCTCCACCAAAGCATTTCCCTCAAATTTCACCAAATGATAAGAACCCTTATTTAGAACCTCCTTCATGATGAAAGGTCCAAACCACATGGGTTTGAACTTGCTTGCCCCTAGGGGGTCCTTATCTTGGTCATAGAATAGGACAAGGTCGCCTTCAGAAAAAATCTAAGGATGGACAAACTGATCATACTGACACTTGATTTTTTGTTTGTGAGCCTCGTTGGCCAAGACATCATCCCAACGTTTCTCATTGAGTTTCTCAAGATATAATAAAGGTTCTTCAAGAGGTGAAGTGTCTGGAAATAACTGTACTGCCAACTTTAGAGAGGGGATATGGCACTCTATAGGCAAGAATGCTTCCAACCCATAAACGAGTTGAAAAGGTGAGAAACTAGTTGCAGTCTTAACAGATGCTCAGTGGGCCCATAATGTCGAGTACAACATCAAATGACAATTTTACTTGGCTGAATTGATCGTTCGTTGTAAAATATTCTTGAGGGATTTATTCACATATTCCACCTGACCATTCGCTTGTGGGTAGTAGGGTGATGAATGTTCTTGCCTCAACCCAAGTTTTGATGTTAACTCGAACATCATTTTGTTCTGAAATTGACTTCCATGGTTAGTGATAATCTCTCTCAGGACGCTGAACCTTGCTATTATCTGGTTAAACAAAAAGAGAGTTGTGGTCTTGCCATCATCTTTAAACATTGGCATAGCTTCGACCCACTTCATGAAGTATTCTACTGCTACGATGATGTAATGGTTCCCCCTTGTGGAAGGAGGGTTGCATGTAGCGTAATCAATCCCCCACTTGGTGAAGGGACCAACTGTGATAACGAGAAACATAGGAGCGGGGTGTGCCCTCATCTTCCGAGAGAAGATATGACACAGGTGGCATTTCTTGACTGATTCAACACAATATTTGATTAACATTCACCAAAAGAAACCATCTAGTAGAATCTTTTGGGTTGTTTCCAACCCAGACAAATGACTGCCACATGCTCATGTGTGGCAATCGTTAAGTATGTTTTTCTCTTCTTCATGAGTGAGACATCGGCAAAGGATGCAATCTACACCTCGACGATACAAAGTGTCCTCGAGTATGAGATAGTTCTTGGCCTAATGATGTATACAGTGACGCTCATCATGAGAGGAAGAATAATATATCTCCATACCAGGGGTCCGAAGACATAATCAAAAACACATCTCCTTTGATAGGTGACTCCTCAGGTATAACATTAGTTGATTCGACCAAAAGTTCTGAAATGAGTTCCACGAAGACCAATGAATTTTTGGATTTCACTAATATAAAATCCAAGTCGAATTCCTTGAGGATAATTTTCCATCTACTAATCTTTCTGTCGATCACACATCATGTCAACATGTATTGAAACTTATTCACAATGACAATGACAATGGTCTTGTGAAACAAAATGTAATGATGGAACCATTGGACAACATGAACTCTTTCCAACACAAGTTTTTCAATGTGGGAATAATTGAGTTCTGGTCCAACCAAGCCTCGTCTTAGGTAATAAATCACATATTATGAGAGAAAATCATCCTTATGAACCAATACCATACTAATGGTTGAATTTGTAGTGGCAAAGTATAATAAGAAATATTTATTATAATTGGGTGGCCGAAGCAGACGGGTAGACATGAGGGCGTGTTTCAACGCTTCAAAAGAGCACTAAGAAGATTCGTCCCAATGAAAAGGAACATCCTTCTTCAGTAAACGCATGAAACCCTTTGTGATCTCAACATATTTTGCGATGAAACGCTGTAAGAAGTTCTCTTTTCCCTGTAAACTCTGAAGTTGAGGGATTGTGCATGGGGGAGGCAACTAAACTATTGCCATAACCTTTAGAGGATCGACCATGATCCATGTCGTCGAAACTATAAAACAAAGGAGATGACCCGATGTTATGCAAAAGATGCATTTGTTTGGATTCAATCAGATCTGATAGTAGAGACATCACTCAAAGATAAGTCATGGGTGTGCGGGATGATCAACTCTCTTGTGAGATCGTGATGCTAAATCATCAAGATAAGCCTCAACTATGTGTTTGAGATCATGGAAAGAAAAATACACGGCCCACTGAAAGGTAGCTCCAACATTTTTCAGACCAAAAGGCATCTTCCGATAAGAAAATGTACCCCATGGACAGATGAAAGTGGTTTTGTGTTGGTCTTCGAGCTTTATCTGTATTTGATTGTATCTCGAAAAACCATCCATGAACGAAAAGGATTCACAACCTACGCATTCATCAACTATCTGGTCAAAAAATGGTGTGGGGAAATTATCCTTTGGACAAGCCTTGTTCAAATCATGAAAGTCTGTACATACACGAATCATACCCTATTTTTTGTTGACTGGAACGAGATTTGACACCCATTGAGTCAATTGCACGGGGTAGATGAGACCAGCTTGGAGTATTTTCTCTACTTCGGTCTTAATAGTTGCTTCTTTCCTAGGATTGACTGGATGAAGCTTCTGCCAGACCAGCTTAGCATCAAGATATGTCATGATTTCATGTTCAACAATTCTTGGATCTATGCCTGGCATTTCCTCATAAGACCAGGAAAACACGTCACAGAATTCTTTAAATAAATCTATGTTGATTCGAATATCCTTAGGGGAGAATTCTGCTTCAATGAAGATATTCTCCATGACACCAGGGGTTCTGGAGATATTAATAGGTATCATTTGAGCAATGGTTTCCATATTTCCTTCATCATAAACATTGTGCATAGCTAAAGGATTGATAGGACAAGACTTATCTCCGGTCATAGTCAGAGTTAAATCACCTACTTCAATTCTTCTTAACTCTGGGAGGAAGTAAGATCTGTGATGAAGATCATCCCAAGGTCAATCTAGACTAGTCATTGCCTCAATAATCACCTCTTCTGAGGAAAATACTAAGTCTAAATAATCAGTATCGGCGAGGGAACCTTGAGCCCATGTATGCTCGAGAACCAGATCCAACTTCTGTGTCGGAGTCATATCAGGGTCGGTGAAAGCTTGCTGAACTATAGAATATGCAACTTATGACATGAAAAAAGGCATGGCCATGCCATAGTTCCCTATCCCTTCCATCATAGTTGATTAGGAAGGAAGAGTCCATGGATCGTTAAAGTAAGTCGTGCGAAATGATGAGATTTGAAATATTTCATCTCGAGGCTGGTCGGGGATAGTCGATATGCAGTGGACATTGTTGGTTGAAAGTGGGTAATCAAAAGCACCCATCAAAGATGGGCACAAACCAACCCCTACATTGACGATGTCGGGTTGAGGTTTATCAATCATCGAGACCGTGGATACCCCCAATGAAGGGTCAGGATGGGAGAAGGATAATTGATCAATGGACATCATCCAACCCTCATGTGGAAACAACAAGACCCAAAAAAACGTCGCGACAACTACTTGCATAGAATAGGTCCAACTCCTTCTTAACAAGAGATTGTAGTCTAGAGATGCATCGACCACTTCAACCTTGACGGACACGGTCTTCCCCCCTAATTGCACAAGGAAAGAGGAGATGATTCCATGTGGTCAGAACAAATGCCCGTCGAAAGTGGTAATAAGAGTAGGTGATGGATACAAAATGGGTTGGCCAATGGCCTTCCAACACACCAAAAACATCACGCATGTCGAGGCACCCTCATCAACCACCATGCAAAAAATGTTCCGAGTAAAACTTTTCATGGTGTAAGCCACTACTATCTGAAATGCTATGTGGTAAGGAAGACAATGTTTTAAGTCAGTCGTATCAAGGATGATTGTTCCTAGATTACAAGTCTCAGCAGATCCTAAGGAAACTAGCATATCCTTTCTCTGTGAAGGGCATCTTTGGACGAATTCCAAAGCCCACATTTCACAAGGGGTTTGTGACAAATCCTCCACCACAGAGTAGTTCTGGGTGGCCCGTGCATTTGGGTTGTGGGAAGATTTCTTGAATGCACCTTTTGGGATACGTGTCATTTTTCTCCCAACATCTTCTCAATCTAGAGAGGAAGCAATGAGTTTTCGGATTCTTTACCCTTCTCAGAGGTGTTTGGAATTTCATAGTCGAGTTTCCTAGTCATTATGTCAATGCTACCTTTCATCATGTACACATTCACAGATGAAGGATTACTCGCAGACAGAGGAGGTCCCTTACTACCCCCTTCTGCGCTCAAAGGCTTGAGTTAATTTTTTCCTATGTGGAAATGGGTTCGTTAACATGGCATGTTGTTATTGTGCCAATAACTTATGGGCCTCCACAAGCCGAGGGCACTGGTGAGTCGGATTCTCTTCCTTGTAAAGATTACATGGATACTTCGACTTCTTATTTTCAGTGTTTCCCCCTCCATCATTATCGATAGGTTTCTTATCCCTCTTACCCTTCTTTCATTTTTTCTTCTTTCCTTTAGGCTGTTGAATGGCCTTTGGGTTTTTCTATTTCACACTGTGTACATCCAACTTTTGGGTAGGGGGAACAGTCGAACTAGTGGTCTGGTTGGCCGTTGTCTGTTGTATAGACAATTTATGTAATTTATTTGACAACTAATCAATGGGCTTCATTTGTGCTAAACCAACAATACCATCGACATGTGGTCTAGATCTTTGTCTGGTCTTGTCAAGTATCGACCATGGTGCATTTGGAAAAACTTCGTAAAGTAAACCAGATTGGGAGTAAATAAGCTCTAGTTGTTGAGCTCTCATTATCGCTTCTTCCTCTGAAAAGACCCCTGAGGTTGTGATGTCTTTAGACAACCGGGGTACCAAAGACTTAAGGAACCACTTAAGCAGTAATTCTAGTGGGAATGGAACTTTTATCAAACTCTTTCGGCAACTCCATTCTCGGATATGATCTAAGATATGGTCTTCTTTTGTCTTCTCAAAATTGGCTAGCAATCTGGTGTCGGTGTCGTATCTCATAGGTAATTGGAAATGGTTTAAGAAAGCCATTGCCAATTCACCGAAGGAATAATATCTTGAGCGGTCAAGCTCAATGTACCATTTTCCAGCACTCTCGATGAGAGTGCATTTAAAAAAACACAACTGGATGAAGTCATCTCTCAAAGAGTTGGACGAGCACCATAGATGGAAGATAGTCACATGATTGCCTGGGTCTTCGTTAGGCTTGGCCCTAAACTTTGGAATGTCTGAAGGAAACTTGGTCAGCATGGGAGGCCAATGCAGATCATGACATATGGGGTCATTTAATAACCTTGTCAATTCTGTAAAGTGCAGAGTTTCTAGAAATGATAATTTGGGTTTTTTATTATAAACAGGTAAAAAGGAGCCTGGAGTTTGGCTGGCACCAGGTTTCTAGGAAAAGTTAGGTTGCTGGCCAGGGTTCTGGTAATAACCATGGCCATGACCAACATATGAATTTTGTTCTTGTTGAGATGTCATCAACTGACTCCCATAATAGGAAGTAAAGGGATGGGCTTGCGTCACATTCCAAGTATTTTGGGAAGGGTTTCCCCCTTCTAATCCGATGGCCATAGGTGTTGAGCCTTGTTCGGGGTTCCATTGACTATGGAAGGGTTTGCCCTTGATTGACATCCCCAACAAGGGAATTGATCCCTGCGATGAATTCCAAGGTCCTTGTGAGGAAGGAATTCCTAAGTTTTCCCCCTGTGTAGGAATAGTACCCTGTACAGGATGTTGTTGTCCATAATCGGGGTTGCCCCCGTCCGAGACAACAACTGAAGAGAAAGCATTGTTACCAAAAGTGACAAATAAAGAGAACAGTGTCAAACCTATCGACATGATATAAGAAGGAAATCCTTGACTCCCTACTCCAAACGAACTATAGTTTACGTTTGGCCCGATGGAGTGCTAGTGAGCACTGTTGAGCGAGGGGGATGAAGGAGGTATATGACCCCCTCTGTAAGGGAAAGTGTTATAGGGATCTGAAGTGCCCCCCATGGATCCTTGTAGAGGAGTGTTGGAGCTCCCTAACCCGATACCTAAAGTCTGTAGAGTGGAGTAGGAAAGTACAGTTCTCATACTGAAGCCAATCATCCAGTATAAGAATGGAGGGCCTGTCGCACTCTGGGTGAACGGAGTTGTGATCGCTCCCATAGATGGAATCGGACCATTTATCAAGGTAGAGCCAATCGAGACCATATTGGTTCAGACTGGAAACTATTGGTTAGGAGGTGGAACACCCCCTGTAGTGAAAACCATAGAGGGAATATGAGTATTCCCTAAAGAAGTAGCAGCATTATTTTCCATCGCTACTTGTGACACAACCTGATGATCATGAGGTTGAAACTATATGACGATGGGCACCGATAGATCAATTATTAGAGGGTTATACATACCAAGAGCTTCTGATCCAAGGATAGAAATGATTAGTTCCTCCAGAATCAAATGTTCTCCTCTTGGAGATGAGTTGGGCATAGTTTCCTGTAACCCAGTCGCCTCAAAAGTCCCTTGCTAGTCTAGTTTTCACCTTAGCGATGGCAGGGGTGGCTCTATATCAACCAACAGTAGGCCCAAAAGCCTTCTCAACCGACGGAGCTCCTGATCCTCCACTGTGTGAGAAGATCAATGACACATTAGGGCTTTCTATAATAATTTTTTTTTAAACCAACACACACTAGAAAAAGCTCCTATGAGACAAGACAAGTAGATCTTTAGCTAGTTGGAAGAACAGTTACACCAGCCAACAATAGATAAACTTACTGGTGCAAGTGAAACTCAAATACAGAAGCACCCTCTGAGTATACTCTGCAAAGTATGGCATGATGTCCTCCCTAGGTATGACACTATACCCCTGCATTCACCTATGTAAGTCCCTGAGATAAAGACAACTAGGTTGCCAACATGCGAATAGTTACCAGGCGGGTATAGTCAACAGTTGGGTGGAATGTAATGAGTAGGGTATCAAGCCTGAAACCTATCAAGGGTATTGAAAGAAACTTTTATGGAAGATGACTGAGGACCTCGAACAGATTCAAGATCCACGAAGCTCTGTGGCAATTGCGATCAACGGAATCCCAAGATAATCCCTCTATATGTGTTCCCCACTATGCTTGGTCCGGATTTGGAGGGGTTATCTCTGCTAACTTTCCACATGCGACCTCATTTTTAGCGCCTGTGTTAGAGGGGGGTCCCAGATAACTTTCACGGTTACTGGACTTTCAAGAACTCCCTAACATAGACTCTTATGTTTGTTTTTGTAACCTTGAAGAGTTTCCTCTCCAATCCTAAATCAAGGCTCTAGCCTAGACTGCGTTGACGGACCCTACAAACACAGAGTCTAATAACTTTTAATTAAGCGTTAATTTTAGTGGTTGTCTTAATTCAAAAGGAAAAGAAATGAAACCAGTGATGTTTTTTTTAAGAGACGAAAGAGAAGAGCATAAGATGAAACTGGAAACAAAACTACTTCTTTCTTCACAAATAAAGTTTTGCCAATTTAATCTCTTTAACGAAACTTTTCATAACTACTTTTCTTAGATATTTGGAAAGAAAAAATTAAAACAAGATTTCGATTGACTACAAGCTACTTAATGTCCTAAGAATTCAAGTAAAGAATTTAAGAAAAATTTATTTTTCCCTGGTAAATGAAGATACTAGCCTAAACTACTTTACCAAACAAAGAAATGAAAGAGTTTTTTTTAATGTTTTATGCTTCAAAACAAGAAATTTGAAAATGAATTCTTTTCTTTTCTTCTAAAGAAAAAAAAATGGAAAAATGACGACATGTCAAGACCAAGAAATGAATTCAGGCCCAAACACAGATCGCAGGGAGTCACTGATGGTATCAAACATGCAGATCAAAGAAGACTCACAAACTTGTCTAAAATCCCTATTAAAGAAAACAAAAGAAATCTTTGGTCAGAAGAAAGCTAAATTGAATTCAAACCTAGGCTATAGACTGCTATAACAGAGACCAGGAGTAGATCAAGAAAACCCTTGAGAAGTGTGACTCCTAATAGGGAAGAGGATGGCTGCCTCTTTTTTTTTCTCAACAGGCACACTACTGAAGCTTCAATAGTCAGCATATCTACGCGGGTTGTTCAAGGGAAGGGCACATATGCATGCGTGCAGGCCCACTTCAGGCTGCGTACATCTCTGTAAATCCTCAAAAAATGAAAACCAACAGTCCAACACAAGCAGGGAGTACTAGTATGGAAGACCAGAATCCCTTAAAGACACAAAATCTTATAGAAACTCAAAAAAAAGTGAATAAACTGTCTCAAAGAACTCAAAAATAAATATCCCTAAAGACCCTAGAGGCATCCCCAGTATGGTCACCAATTCTTCTATAGAGGGAAAACCCCTCTACAGACTACACCAGGGTTCTAGAATGTAGGCATAGCTAAACGTCTAAAGTCTCCTACTTTTTATCAACCATCCTGACATTACCCCACAATCATACATAAAAGACAAGGTATAGGGATCCAGTAGGCATACCTTAAACTCCGTGTCCAGTGTCAATCCCTTTGTGCTTATTTGTTTCACCAAAAGACAAACAAGAAACTACAAGCATGAATTCTACATATGAATTAGTGGGTTAGACATCATAAACAATAAGTGTAAAAAAATCAGATGAGTTTAAGACGTCATTTGGCAGGACGGAAAAAATACTTATTTATATTAATCTCACAAAAGTCACTTACAATATGAGACCGACACTGCTCCTCGAAATTGGTCCTAGGATCCTCTTCATAATATACCAACTGCTTCCACATATCCTTTCCCTCTTCAGTTCTCTCTAGGGAAATGACAATGACTTGCAATGGAGGAACAGGGAATTCTAGCTCAAACTCACAATGTGGCTGCAAACAAATGGGGAAAAGGGGGGGGAATGGGAAGAGTTTTTATGCTCTCGTGCTTCTTGTTGAAATAGGACCCCAACCCCTTATTTTATAGACCAAAGGAGATAGTAATGGTTGGGTTGACTAGCTATGGGCATTCAAATGGTTAAGTAATGACCTGAAAACTAGTATCCTATGAAATTTTCATTTTTTGCAATATTCTATGAGTGTACACGGGCTGTAGTGGGTTAGCAGGTGTGTGTACGTGAGAAATAGTGGTACAGGGTGCATACACCTTCAAAAAAATGAATTTTAGAAGAGCTTGTTCAGTGATGGCTTGGAAAATATAGCAAGTTAGATGGCTTGATGCCAGGTATGCATGTCTGGTGCAATTTAGGGTTATAACATAGGCTGAGAGGTGGAGATGGTTGGGAAGCTAGCTTTCCAGGGGACAATGAGACCATCTCGATAAGATTCATGGGTGGGAGAGTGACGACAGAGGGATGAGGTTGGTGTAAGGACAACATATGAGGTGAGGGTCAGCCAGATACGTCAGTTCGATGATCTAGGTGTGGGGCCATTGTGTGCTTCCCAGGTAGAGGCCGACGAGGAGATGGATGATCTCCAATGCCAGTTGGGGGTGGTGTTTCAGGGTGTTTCAGAGGGCATGTGGTTGCATATTTAGGACAAGAGAGTCCTAGAGCAGTGTGTGGGTTGTCCTGTAGAGTGGTGGACCCTGATCTATAGAGAAGTTGTAGCGAGGGAAGCGATGATTGGTTGACTGCCCCTCAGACCTGGAGGACCCCAGCTGGTGGGGCACCTCCTACTCATAGAGGACCTGGTTTGGGAGCTCTGGGGGCACCATGAGTGTCGGTTATGTATTTTTGTATTTATATAGGCTTGTGAGCCCATTTTGTACAGGGTAGTTTGACACCCATTTTGTATAGGGTAGGGGATACCCATTTTGTATCTATAGGGATGAGCGGACTCACTTGCCTATGGGCGATGTATATGTTGTACTTTTTGTAATAATTTATGACACTTTTGACTGATATATTTATTTATATATATATATATATA
>JZKD02S1693043.1:26486-49261 GCA_000966675.3 Picea glauca | reverse complement strand
TCTATGATGTTTACATGTGTTGATTTTTTGCGATGTTTTTATGATGTCTAATCTATATGTTGTGACCAATGTTTGATGATTTATGTATATGTAATGATGTCTTGATGTGATAAATGCCAATATAACACTAGGTTAGCCATGTTATCTACTTTTTATTAAATTATCGTGGAATATGTGTAAATTTAATTGAATCAAAGCTTCGAGATAAGAGTCTTACTTGCAGTTATTTGTGAAAGAGGAAAGGATCATGGACACGATATACATTGTTGAGTTGCAGGACGACAAGATGGGAATATAATAAGATTCTAAGGTGGTGAATGTGGAGGTGACTGGAGTCAGTGAGGAGACCAATAATAGAGATTATTATGCTTGGTTGTTGGTGGTTGAGCCCAAACATATGTCACTAGAGTAGAGCAGTTCATGTGAGGGGGTGTAGAGGGCCCAAGTGACCAAAGCGCGATTATGTGTCCAGTGGCTATCTCCATCAGCGTAACTGATGTGGTAGGCCAATGGAGGAGGCATTTTTCAATAACATGAATGGTAGATCAGACATGAGGCATGGAGGAGACAAAAAGAAGACTAAAAACTCTACAAATGTGTGCAAAGAAAAATCCTAGTGTAGAATGACTGTGCTTAGGTGTAAAACTTTTTTAAGTACAATTGATTGATGAGTTCTTTGATAGGATATCCTTCTGGAGAGGAAAGTATGTATGCACCTTTAGTGAGGCAGTGTTGGATAATTTAGGGTCCATCCCATAATGACTCGAATTTCCCATGACCGAGAGTATCATGAGCGATATCGTAGGCTAGGACGAGATCTCCTTCGTTGAATGAGTTAAGGTTGACATGGAAGTCAAAGGTGGCCTTGGACCATTTTTTAGCTGCCACATTGTACTGTAATGAAGACCGATGATCTTCATACAATGACTCTAAGGCCAACAAGTTCTGCTCCATTGGAGCAATGTCAAGTAATAGCTCGATGGTAGTTTGAAACGTGGGAATTTCGCACTCAATGGGGAGGGTGTCTTTGATCGCATGGAAGAGATGAAACGGTGTAAAATCGATGGCATTTTTTATGATCGTATGATAAGCCCATAATGAAAAAAACAACATATGATGCCAGTTGGTCTAATGTTTGTTGACAATGCATTCAAACATGGTTTTGAGGACTTTGTTAACATCCTCTACCTGGCCATTGGACTAAGAGTAGTATGGGGAGGCAAACTGATGCGAGAATCCTAACCTTGAGGAGAGTTCAACGAAGATCTCATTCTCAAAGTGCTTACCGTGATTAGAGACTAACTGTATTGGAACTCTGAAATGGGTAATGACGTGGTTGAATAAAAATCATGTCACTGTGTCAGTGGTATTGTTGAAGGTAGGCAGGGCTTTGACCCATTTGGTAAAGTAATCAACCGCCACGACGATGTACTTGTGTCCATTAATAGATGAAGGATTGCAAGTTGTTGGGGCTCAAAAATGTCATATTTTCATCCACCTTTCCCTTCATCATTCTTCATATTTCATCGCCCCATTAACCTTTCATGATATCATTTTCATAAATATACTTGGATTCACATTATTATTATCCACTTTATTCATTTTTTTAGTAAAATGGAATTTGTGATGAAATATTAGAAAATCGACATGTTTTCATATATATCTCAAAAATGTGTGAGCTTTGTAATGTGTAGGAATATGTGAAGGATTCATTCAAAAGGAATTCTCGAATACTTCCTCCACCATTTAAAGATTTGAGGAGATAATTCAAGGAGAAGATCATGGAGATTTGGTTGGCATATCTTATCCAAGATATATGAGAGATATGTGTTAGGATTTGAAGGGATTATATTTTGTAATAATGGGAAAATAGTTGAGAGAATAGTGGATCTGTAATTATGAAATGGATATCTTATCTTCAAGGCTCTCATATATAAAAGAGAGTGCTCTCTCTTCATGAGGGGTTAGTAATCATTTGTGAGAAGTAATAATTGAGGAATAATTTGGTAGTCATTGAGTAGTCATTAGGATTTGACAGAGAAAGGGATTCTTAGCTTTGATTCATAGTTTTGGTTTTCATGATTTCATTAATTTGTTATGAAGATTGATTTTGATTATTGTAATGTGAGATTGCTTCATTGGCATGAGCTCACATATGTTGTTGTTTCATTCAACTCTTCACATGTTGTATTTTCTTTACTATCATGTAGTTCTCCATTCCTAGATTAGTTTCATTTACACAATTTCATTTCAGTCATAGGTTGTAGAAATTCAAATCCAAGTTGTGTGTTTCAATTTCCTGCATTAGATTAATTATTCATTTTTAGTCGTAGGTTGTAGAAATTCAATTCCAAGTCGTGTGTTTCAATTTCCTGCATTAGATTAATGATTCAATTTCAGCCGTAGATTAAACATTAGATTAGATTAGTCCTACTTCAATCTTAAATATACTTTGTGTGTTCTTCGTAATTTCATGAACCTCAGATTGACAAATTAGATAGTTGGGAAAGTACTACAATGCAACTAATTCAATATTAGTTCGGCCCAATATAACAACTTTCGTTCCCTTTATGATTGTAGGAAGTGTCGTTCATTTGAATAGAACAACTATCATTCCGTTTATGATTGTTGTTCCTTTACATGTGTTGCATCTCTGGAGGATGAGGTGTTGAAAATGGAAGGTAAGAACCTATGTAGGCAACAAGTAAAATGCTTGTGCCAGGGCCTACCTTCGGTTGATGCATAGAGGTTGTTTTTAGGAAATATTTAGAGCCCAACACAAGTCATGAAGTTTATGCCCCATTTGCAGAAGGGGCCAATGGTGATGATTGTATGTAGAAGAGCAGGTGGCGCTCATGATTTTTTTTCATAAAGATGGCATTTGTGGCATCGCTTGATAGCGTGGATGCAGTCATGAAACAATGTGGGCCAGAAGTATCCTGTTTGAATTATTTTTTGGGCGGTGGACATACCTGAGAGGTGGAAACCACAAGCACCGCTATGGAAATCGTTCAAGACTCTGTCTACTTCATTGATGGTCAAACATCAGCGGAGTATGGTGTTAACCCCACGTCAATACAAGACGTCCCCGATGAGGATATACCAAGGGGCCTGATGAAGAATGCATCGACGATCATCTTGAGAGAGATGAGACCCAAAATTATTTGTCTGAAGGTAGATGACAAGGTCGTCGTACCAAGGGTCATCCGAGGGGATGTAGAAGAGATGCTCATCTGGAAAATCCATATTGACAGGAGAAAGTTTAGTGTCTGAGGGAAACACTGTGATGAGTTCGGTGAGAACGAGTACTTTATTTATTTTGGGAGTTGAAAATTCTAGGTCATATTCTTGAAGTACGATGATCCATCGAGCAAATTTTCCATTAATATTTCATCGACTAAGAAAGTACTGCATGGGGTTCTAATCTTCCATAACTTTGGTAGTGTGAAGCAAGATATAATGACGCAGTTTCTGGACTGTGAGGACAACTGTGAGGGTGATTTTCTCCTCAAGATTATATTTCAAGGGTGGTCCTAAAATATTTTTACTGATGTAGTAAATAACATGATCATGACCATCATCCCCTAGTTGGATGAGAACTCCTGCTACTGAGATGGCTAAGGTTGACAGGTAGAGGATTCAATCATGATCATAGTCGTGAAGACTAATCAAAGGAGAATTGGATAACACCACTTTTAAATAATCAAAAGCGGTTTGGGCATGTTCATCCTATCGAAATGGGATATCATGATGCAGTAAGAGAAGGAAACCATGCGCGCGAGTGGTGTAATCTGGGACAAAGCGTCATAAAATGTTGGCTTTGATTTGTAGGCTCTGTAGTTGGCACAAATTCCTATGTGGTGGATTTTTTGTGATAGCTTGGACCTTGAGGGGGTCCACTATGATGCCATGTTGGGAGACTATGAACCCAAGGAGGCATCCAGTGGTGATGCAAAATACACACTTGAGGGGTTTCAAGAAGATATTGTACTAGCGACATCATTGAAAGACAACTCGTAAGTCATCTAAATGTTGAGTTTGTTTCTTGGATCGAGCAGTGAGGTTGTCCAAGTAAGCGAGGATGATGCGAGAAAGATCATGGAAAATATAAGTCATGTCCCNTCTATGATGTTTACATGTGTTGATTTTTTGCGATGTTTTTATGATGTCTAATCTATATGTTGTGACCAATGTTTGATGATTTATGTATATGTAATGATGTCTTGATGTGATAAATTCCAATATAACACTAGGTTAGCCATGTTATCTACTTTTTATTAAATTATCGTGAAATATGTGTAAATTTAATTGAATCAAAGCTTCGAGATAAGAGTCTTACTTGCAGGTATTTGTGAAAGAGGAAAGGATCATGGACACGATATACATTGTTGAGTTGCAGGACGATAAGATGGGAATATAATAAGATTCTAAGGTGGTGAATGTGGAGGTGACTGGAGTCAGTGAGGAGACCAATGATAGAGACTATTATGCTTGGTTGTTGGTGGTTGAGCCCAAACATATGTCACTAGAGTAGAGCAGTTCATGTGAGGGGGTGTAGAGGGGCCAAGTGACCAAAGCGCGATTATGTGTCCAATGGCTATCTCCATCAGCGTAACTAATGTGGTAGGCCAATGGAGGAGGCATTTTTCAATAACATGAATGGTAGATCAGACATGAGGCATGGAGGAGACAAAAAGAAGGCTAACAACTCTACAAATGTGTGCAAAGAAAAATCCTAGTGTAGAATGACTGTGCTTAGGCATAAAACTTTTTTAAGTACAATTGATTGATGAGTTCTTTGATAGGATATCCTTCTGGAGAGGCAAGTATGTATGCACCTTTAGTGAGGCAGTGTTGGATAATTTAGGGTCCATCCCATAATGACTCGAATTTCCCATGACCGAGAGTATCATGAGCGATATCATAGGCTAGGACGAGATCTCCTTCGTTGAATGAGTTAAGGTTGACATGGCAGTCAAAGGTGGCCTTGGACCATTTTTTAGTTGCCACATTGTACTGTAATGAAGACCGATGATCTTCATACAACGAATCTAAGGCAAACAAGTTCTGCTCCATTGGAGCAATGCAATTAATATCTTGATGGTAGTTTGAAACGTGGGAATTTCGCACTCAATGGGGAGGGTGTCTTTGATCCCATGGAAGAGATGAAATGGTGTAAAATCGGTGGCATTTTTTACGATCGTGCGATAAGCCCATAATGAAAAAAACAACATATGATGCCAGTTGGTCTAATGTTTGTTGACAATGCATTCAAACATGGTTTTGAGGACTTTGTTAACATCCTCGACCTAGCCGTTGGACTAAGAGTAGTATGGGGAGGCAAACTCATGCGAGAATCCTAACCTTGAGGAGAGTTCAACGAAGATCTCATTCTCAAAGTGCTTACCGTGATCAGAGACTAACTGTATTGGAACTCTGAAATGGGTAATGACGTGGTTGAATAAAAATCATGTCACTGTGTCAGTGGTATTGTTGAAGGTAGGCAGGGCTTTCACCCATTTGGTAAAGTAATCAACCGCCACGACGATGTACTTGTGTCCATTAATAGATGAAGGATTTCAAGTTGTTGGGGCTCAAAAATGTCATATTTTCATCCACCTTTCCCTTCATCATTCTTCATATTTCATCGCCCCATTAACCTTTCATGATATCATTTTCATAAATATACTTGGATTCACATTATTATTATCCACTTTATTCATTTTTTTAGTAAAATGGAATTTGTGATGAAATATTAGAAAATCGACATGTTTTCATATATATCTCAAAAATGTGTGAGCTTTGTAATGTGTAGGAATATGTGAAGGATTCATTCAAAAGGAATTCTCGAATACTTCCTCCACCATTTAAAGATTTGAGGAGATAATTCAAGGAGAAGATCATGGAGATTTGGTTGGCATATCTTATCCAAGATATATGAGAGATATGTGTTAGGATTTGAAGGGATTATATTTTGTAATAATGGGAAAATAGTTGAGAGAATAGTGGATCTGTAATTATGAAATGGATATCTTATCTTCAAGGCTCTCATATATAAAAGAGAGTGCTCTCTCTTCATGAGGGGTTAGTAATCATTTGTGAGAAGTAATAATTGAGGAATAATTTGGTAGTCATTGAGTAGTCATTAGGATTTGACAGAGAAAGGGATTCTTAGCTTTGATTCATAGTTTTGGTTTTCATGATTTCATTAATTTGTTATGAAGATTGATTTTGATTATTGTAATGTGAGATTGCTTCATTGGCATGAGCTCACATATGTTGTTGTTTCATTCAACTCTTCACATGTTGTATTTTCTTTACTATCATGTAGTTCTCCATTCCTAGATTAGTTTCATTTACACAATTTCATTTCAGTCATAGGTTGTAGAAATTCAAATCCAAGTTGTGTGTTTCAATTTCCTGCATTAGATTAATTATTCATTTTTAGTCGTAGGTTGTAGAAATTCAATTCCAAGTCGTGTGTTTCAATTTCCTGCATTAGATTAATGATTCAATTTCAGCCGTAGATTAAACATTAGATTAGATTAGTCCTACTTCAATCTTAAATATACTTTGTGTGTTCTTCGTAATTTCATGAACCTCAGATTGACAAATTAGATAGTTGGGAAAGTACTACAATGCAACTAATTCAATATTAGTTCGGCCCAATATAACAACTTTCGTTCCCTTTATGATTGTAGGAAGTGTCGTTCATTTGAATAGAACAACTATCATTCCGTTTATGATTGTTGTTCCTTTACATGTGTTGCATCTCTGGAGGATGAGGTGTTGAAAATGGAAGGTAAGAACCTATGTAGGCAACAAGTAAAATGCTTGTGCCAGGGCCTACCTTCGGTTGATGCATAGAGGTTGTTTTTAGGAAATATTTAGAGCCCAACACAAGTCATGAAGTTTATGCCCCATTTGCAGAAGGGGCCAATGGTGATGATTGTATGTAGAAGAGCAGGTGGCGCTCATGATTTTTTTTCATAAAGATGGCATTTGTGGCATCGCTTGATAGCGTGGATGCAGTCATGAAACAATGTGGGCCAGAAGTATCCTGTTTGAATTATTTTTTGGGCGGTGGACATACCTGAGAGGTGGAAACCACAAGCACCGCTATGGAAATCGTTCAAGACTCTGTCTACTTCATTGATGGTCAAACATCAGCGGAGTATGGTGTTAACCCCACGTCAATACAAGACGTCCCCGATGAGGATATACCAAGGGGCCTGATGAAGAATGCATCGACGATCATCTTGAGAGAGATGAGACCCAAAATTATTTGTCTGAAGGTAGATGACAAGGTCGTCGTACCAAGGGTCATCCGAGGGGATGTAGAAGAGATGCTCATCTGGAAAATCCATATTGACAGGAGAAAGTTTAGTGTCTGAGGGAAACACTGTGATGAGTTCGGTGAGAACGAGTACTTTATTTATTTTGGGAGTTGAAAATTCTAGGTCATATTCTTGAAGTACGATGATCCATCGAGCAAATTTTCCATTAATATTTCATCGACTAAGAAAGTACTGCATGGGGTTCTAATCTTCCATAACTTTGGTAGTGTGAAGCAAGATATAATGACGCAGTTTCTGGACTGTGAGGACAACTGTGAGGGTGATTTTCTCCTCAAGATTATATTTCAAGGGTGGTCCTAAAATATTTTTACTGATGTAGTAAATAACATGATCATGACCATCATCCCCTAGTTGGATGAGAACTCCTGCTACTGAGATGGCTAAGGTTGACAGGTAGAGGATTCAATCATGATCATAGTCGTGAAGACTAATCAAAGGAGAATTGGATAACACCACTTTTAAATAATCAAAAGCGGTTTGGGCATGTTCATCCTATCGAAATGGGATATCATGATGCAGTAAGAGAAGGAAACCATGCGCGCGAGTGGTGTAATCTGGGACAAAGCGTCATAAAATGTTGGCTTTGATTTGTAGGCTCTGTAGTTGGCACAAATTCCTATGTGGTGGATTTTTTGTGATAGCTTGGACCTTGAGGGGGTCCACTATGATGCCATGTTGGGAGACTATGAACCCAAGGAGGCATCCAGTGGTGATGCAAAATACACACTTGAGGGGTTTCAAGAAGATATTGTACTAGCGACATCATTGAAAGACAACTCGTAAGTCATCTAAATGTTGAGTTTGTTTCTTGGATCGAGCAGTGAGGTTGTCCAAGTAAGCGAGGATGATGCGAGAAAGATCATGGAAAATATAAGTCATGTCCCATTGGAATGTAGCACCTATGTTTTTTATTCCAAAAGGCATGACACGATAAGAAAAATTACCCCATGGGGTAGTAAATGTGGTTTTATACTGATATTTTATATGGATTTGGATTTGATTATAGCCGGAGAACCCATCCATGAAGAATAGGGCCTCGTGGCCAACACATTAATTGATAATTTGGACGATGAAAGGGGTTGAGAATTTGTCTTTGAGACAAGCATGGTTGAGATCATGAAATTCGGTGCAGACAAAAATAGTTCCCTATTTTTTGTTAACAGGGACGAGGTTAGAGACTCATGAGGTATACGCGATGGGGTATATGAACCCTGTGGCATGTAACTTGTCAATTTTTGCTTTGATATATGTGTCTTTGGATGGGTGAAGTGGTAGTTTATTTTGACAGATTGGGGAAACATCATGCCCTGTGTCAATGCGATGTTCGACTATAGAAGGATCAAGGCCGGGTATCTCCATATATGACCAGGAAAAAATATCTTGGTATTCCTGAAAGAGAGCTTTGTAAGCTGTAAGTTCCTCAGGGGAGCATGTGATGGCTATGGTGATTTCTTCTATGACTCTTGGTTTGATGGAGATGTCGATTTTGACAGTGGGGGAGATATTGGCCATGTTGCCTTATTCAAAATCATCAGGGGTAGGGATAGGGCTATTGAACCAGTCTATATGCCCTGATTGAATAAAATCCTTGGTTTCGATGGCACATATGGAGGTTTGGCTAGGAGGGTCAAAGGATTCTTGTGAGAGAAAAAGTACTCTATGATGGAGAACATTCCATGGGAAATCGTGGGTAGTGAGTTCCTCCAGGATATCTTCGTCACAATGGAAAATGTGAGAATATAGGGGATCCAAGGAGGTAACATGGGTGACTGTCACTGTGTGATTGTATTCAAGTGGTGAATATGTAGAGGGGGTATTGAAACTATGGTGCGATGGATCACTTGACATAAACCAAATGTTGAGACACTGTGGGTTTTAAAATGTGGTAGGGGGTAAGATTTCCTGAGGGAAATGAATCGGAGAATTGGGAGGATTTGGGGGAATATCCTTTAGACAGTTTATCCATGAACCATGGAGGGGTAGGAAGTGACTCAGGTTCATGGGTGGTGATGTGAACAGTATCTGGAGAATGGATAGGGGGGATCACTTGCATCATGGGAGGTGAGGTGGTCGAAAGATTTTGAATAAGGGTTACTTGACGATGCCTATATTCAATGATCAAAGGACACTGGTATGTGAAATGATCAAGTGAGTCACAAAGAGAGAAAGGGAATCTCATCAGTTCGGTGAATGAGGTCGAGACATAATGGATGTTAGTGATGTGGGTACCTGAAGGTGTTGGTGGATAGGGCTCTTGCTGAAAGGTTTGGTGTACTATTGTCAGTGTTTGTCAAAAATTAGGTAGTGTAGGGAAATGATGAGTGTAGTGGCCATACTCTGAACTGATGGCACACACAAATTTGGTTTGCAACCCTGTACTACCTATAGTAGGGGATGTTGCAGTAGTACTACGTGTTCTTAGTGGAGTGGAGAGAAATGTGGTTGCTCGAGGGAGTTGGATCAGATTGTGTAACTCAGGAAGGGAAGGACATCTATTAATGGGGTGTCCCTCTCTTTCACATAGTGCGCAAGGAGGTTGAACTCATGGAGGAAGTGGAGTGGTGGGCTCTTTATTCTTTTGTCTTCCCCCATTTGTGGCAGTGGTGCTATAAATTGGGGGAGAGGGTGGTATGGTCAAAGTTAGTATTGGAATATGCATCAGGATTCCCTCTGACTAAGGAGGGAGAGATGGTTGTGGAACCATCACGGGTGGGTGTAGATACCATAAAGGGATGGCGAGTACCATTTTGGTAAGGGTAAGCATCACAACTACCTAAAAATATTATACTCCCGGTGGGGGGTAGAAGAAGGGAATCTGAGTGATGGCTTGGGGAATTGTCTCCCAAACTGGGATTTTTCCCTGGGGGAGGGGGAAATCATGGATAAGTGGTGTAGTAGAGTTCTCAGGTAATTCCTGAGGTATACGTTCTTCAACTAGTTGGACGACGAGAGGTGGAGAAGCCTCAATCGGAGGAATGGTATGTCTGGTTTCAGTTCCATCAGAAGATCAAAACACACTTGTGTTGAGGGGTGTATGAGAGGTGGTGCTCCATGGTATGCCCCCAACAAGGATGGGTCCTTGAAAATTCCAGGGCCCATATCCATGAGGGATACACATCGGAACTAGTGCGAATAAGAGGTAGGATGTTATCGATGTTGGTGGAGTGGTTATGCTCATAATGTGAAACTTGGTCGATGGTGATGTTTTTTCCATTGTGGGGGAACATCATCATTCGAAACACAAAAGAGGCCACTTCCTTCATAGCGTACATGTATCTACATCCAAACAAGATGTTGTAATTGAGTGGGGAATCGATAACCTCAATGTCGATGAGGATGGTTTTTCCCCCAAGTTCAACAAGGACATTTTGAAATATCCTTTCAGGGGAGGATGGTCGACCATCATAAGCTCTTAACGTTATGGTGGATGGTACTAGTTCAGGGGAGAAAAAAAATTTCCATACATTTTTGGACATGATACATGTAAATGCACCTTCATCAACGATACATCGATGAACTGTGTTGTTTTGAATCTTGACTGGAATCTGGAAAGCTACCAAAGCGAAGAGATGAGGTTCCCCACTATATAGATCAAATGTGACGAGTCTAGTATTAGCTGGGTTGACTTCCCCCAAGGCGGAAAGTAATGATTTTTGTTGATTTGGAAAAGTTTGGAGGACCTCCAAGAACAACATGGATGCAGGAGATTGCGTCAAGTCATCGACCAAACTGTAATTGTGTGTTTCCCTAGCTTGAGGGTTATTGACATTTAGTTGTAACAGAATGTGAGGGATACAAATGGTGGGTTCAGTGGTAGGGAACAGAATCATCAAGGGTTGTTCATTTTTAGCTAGAGCTTCTTCTGAAGTGATGGGAGTAGATTCAAGGGGTGCACTGTATTGACGATTGCGCGTTTGCAGAAAAATTTCTTCTTCGCTAGTGAGGAGGATATTGCAATCCACCAGATTTCCAGAGTTTGGATATTGTCCCATTTGTGGTGGGGAAGGATGTATGTCCTATTGGGTATTCATCACACCTTGGTGTNCAAGTTGTTGGGGCTCAAAAATGTCATATTTTCATCCACCTTTCCCTTCATCATTCTTCATATTTCATCGCCCCATTAACCTTTCATGATATCATTTTCATAAATATACTTGGATTCACATTATTATTATCCACTTTATTCATTTTTTTAGTAAAATGGAATTTGTGATGAAATATTAGAAAATCGACATGTTTTCATATATATCTCAAAAATGTGTGAGCTTTGTAATGTGTAGGAATATGTGAAGGATTCATTCAAAAGGAATTCTCGAATACTTCCTCCACCATTTAAAGATTTGAGGAGATAATTCAAGGAGAAGATCATGGAGATTTGGTTGGCATATCTTATCCAAGATATATGAGAGATATGTGTTAGGATTTGAAGGGATTATATTTTGTAATAATGGGAAAATAGTTGAGAGAATAGTGGATCTGTAATTATGAAATGGATATCTTATCTTCAAGGCTCTCATATATAAAAGAGAGTGCTCTCTCTTCATGAGGGGTTAGTAATCATTTGTGAGAAGTAATAATTGAGGAATAATTTGGTAGTCATTGAGTAGTCATTAGGATTTGACAGAGAAAGGGATTCTTAGCTTTGATTCATAGTTTTGGTTTTCATGATTTCATTAATTTGTTATGAAGATTGATTTTGATTATTGTAATGTGAGATTGCTTCATTGGCATGAGCTCACATATGTTGTTGTTTCATTCAACTCTTCACATGTTGTATTTTCTTTACTATCATGTAGTTCTCCATTCCTAGATTAGTTTCATTTACACAATTTCATTTCAGTCATAGGTTGTAGAAATTCAAATCCAAGTTGTGTGTTTCAATTTCCTGCATTAGATTAATTATTCATTTTTAGTCGTAGGTTGTAGAAATTCAATTCCAAGTCGTGTGTTTCAATTTCCTGCATTAGATTAATGATTCAATTTCAGCCGTAGATTAAACATTAGATTAGATTAGTCCTACTTCAATCTTAAATATACTTTGTGTGTTCTTCGTAATTTCATGAACCTCAGATTGACAAATTAGATAGTTGGGAAAGTACTACAATGCAACTAATTCAATATTAGTTCGGCCCAATATAACAACTTTCGTTCCCTTTATGATTGTAGGAAGTGTCGTTCATTTGAATAGAACAACTATCATTCCGTTTATGATTGTTGTTCCTTTACATGTGTTGCATCTCTGGAGGATGAGGTGTTGAAAATGGAAGGTAAGAACCTATGTAGGCAACAAGTAAAATGCTTGTGCCAGGGCCTACCTTCGGTTGATGCATAGAGGTTGTTTTTAGGAAATATTTAGAGCCCAACACAAGTCATGAAGTTTATGCCCCATTTGCAGAAGGGGCCAATGGTGATGATTGTATGTAGAAGAGCAGGTGGCGCTCATGATTTTTTTTCATAAAGATGGCATTTGTGGCATCGCTTGATAGCGTGGATGCAGTCATGAAACAATGTGGGCCAGAAGTATCCTGTTTGAATTATTTTTTGGGCGGTGGACATACCTGAGAGGTGGAAACCACAAGCACCGCTATGGAAATCGTTCAAGACTCTGTCTACTTCATTGATGGTCAAACATCAGCGGAGTATGGTGTTAACCCCACGTCAATACAAGACGTCCCCGATGAGGATATACCAAGGGGCCTGATGAAGAATGCATCGACGATCATCTTGAGAGAGATGAGACCCAAAATTATTTGTCTGAAGGTAGATGACAAGGTCGTCGTACCAAGGGTCATCCGAGGGGATGTAGAAGAGATGCTCATCTGGAAAATCCATATTGACAGGAGAAAGTTTAGTGTCTGAGGGAAACACTGTGATGAGTTCGGTGAGAACGAGTACTTTATTTATTTTGGGAGTTGAAAATTCTAGGTCATATTCTTGAAGTACGATGATCCATCGAGCAAATTTTCCATTAATATTTCATCGACTAAGAAAGTACTGCATGGGGTTCTAATCTTCCATAACTTTGGTAGTGTGAAGCAAGATATAATGACGCAGTTTCTGGACTGTGAGGACAACTGTGAGGGTGATTTTCTCCTCAAGATTATATTTCAAGGGTGGTCCTAAAATATTTTTACTGATGTAGTAAATAACATGATCATGACCATCATCCCCTAGTTGGATGAGAACTCCTGCTACTGAGATGGCTAAGGTTGACAGGTAGAGGATTCAATCATGATCATAGTCGTGAAGACTAATCAAAGGAGAATTGGATAACACCACTTTTAAATAATCAAAAGCGGTTTGGGCATGTTCATCCTATCGAAATGGGATATCATGATGCAGTAAGAGAAGGAAACCATGCGCGCGAGTGGTGTAATCTGGGACAAAGCGTCATAAAATGTTGGCTTTGATTTGTAGGCTCTGTAGTTGGCACAAATTCCTATGTGGTGGATTTTTTGTGATAGCTTGGACCTTGAGGGGGTCCACTATGATGCCATGTTGGGAGACTATGAACCCAAGGAGGCATCCAGTGGTGATGCAAAATACACACTTGAGGGGTTTCAAGAAGATATTGTACTAGCGACATCATTGAAAGACAACTCGTAAGTCATCTAAATGTTGAGTTTGTTTCTTGGATCGAGCAGTGAGGTTGTCCAAGTAAGCGAGGATGATGCGAGAAAGATCATGGAAAATATAAGTCATGTCCCGTTGGAATGTAGCACCTGTGTTTTTTATTCCAAAAGGCATGACACGATAAGAAAAATTACCCCATGGGGTAGTAAATGTGGTTTTATACTGATATTTTATATGGATTTGGATTTGATTGTAGCCGGAGAACCCATCCATGAAGAATAAGGCCTCGTGGCCAACACATTAATTGATAATTTGGACGATGAAAGGGGTTGAGAATTTGTCTTTGGGACAAGCATGGTTGAGATCATGAAAGTTGGTGCAGACAAAAATAGTTCCCTATTTTTTGTTAACGGGGACGGGGTTAGAGACTCATGAGGTATACGCGATGGGGTATATGAACCCTGTGGCACGTAACTTGTCAATTTTTGTTTTGATATATGTGTCTTTGGATGGGTGAAGTGGTAGTTTATTTTGACAGAGTGGGGAAACATCATGCCATGTGTCAATGTGATGTTCGACTATAGAAGGATCAAGGCTAGGCATCTCCATATATGACCAGGAAAAAATATCTTGGTATTCCTGAAAGAGAGCTTTGTAAGCTGTAAGTTCCTCAGGGGAGCATGTGATGGCTATGGTGATTTCTTCTATGACTCCTAGTTTGATGGAGATGTCGATTTTGATAGTGGGGGAGATATTGGCCATGTTGCCTTATTCAAAATCATTAGGGGTAGGGATAGGGCTATTGAACCAGTCTATATGCCCTGATGGAATAAAATCCTTGGTTTCGATGGCACATATGGAGGTTTGGCTAGGAGGGTCAAAGGATTCTTGTGAGAGAAAAAGTACTCTACGATGGAGAACATTCCATGGGAAATCGTGGGTAGTGAGTTCCTCCAGGATATCTTCGTCACAATGGAAAATGTGAGAATATAGGGGATCCAAGGAGGTAACATGGGTGACTTTCACCGTGTGATTGTATTCAAGTAGTGAATATGTAGAGGGGGTATCAAAACTATGGTGTGATGGATCACTTGACATAAACCAAATGTTGAGACACTGTGGGTTTTAAAATGTGGTAGGGGGTAAGATTTCCTGAGGGAAATGAATCGGAGAATTGGGAGGATTTGGGGGAATATCCTTAGACAGTCTATCCATGAACCATGGAGGGGTAGGAAGTGACTCAGGTTCAGGGGTGGTGATGTGAACAGTATCTGGAGAAGGGATAGGGGGGATCACTTGCATCATGGGAGGTGAGGTGGTCAAAATATTTTGAATAAGGGTTACTTGATGACGCCTATATTCAATGATCGAAGGACACTGGTATGTGAAATGATCAAGTGAGTCACAAAGAGAGAAAGGGCATCTCATCAGTTCAGTGAATGAGGTCGAGACATAATGCATGTCAGTGACGTGGGTACCTGAAGGTGTTGGTGGATAGGGCTCTTGCTGAAAGGTTTGGTGTACTATTGTCAGCGTTTGTCGAAAATGAGGTAGTGCAGGGAAATGATGAGTGTAGTGGCCATACTCTGAACTGATGGCACACACAAATTTGGTTTGCAACCCTGTACTACCTATAGTAGGGGACGTTGCAGTAGTACTACGTGTTCTTAGTGGAGTGGAGAGAAATGTGGTTGCTCGAGGGAGTTGGATCAGATTGTGTAACTCAGAAGGGAAGGACATCTATTAATGGGGTGTCCCTCTCTTTCACATAGTGTGCAAGGAGGTTGAACTCATGGAGGAAGTGGAGTGGTGGGCTCTTTCTTCTTTTGTCTTCCCCCATTTGTGGCAGTGGTGCTAGAAATTGGGGGAGAGGGTGGTATGGTCAAAGTTAGTACTGGAATATGCATCAGGATTCCCTCTTACTAAGGAGGGAGAGATGGTTGTGGAACCATCATGGGTGGGTGTAGATACCATAAAGGGATGGCGAGTACCATGTTGGTAAGGATAAGTATCACAACTACCTAAAAAAATTATACTCCCGGTGGGGGGTAGAAGAAGGGAATCCGAGTGATGGCTTGGGGAATTGTCTCCCAAAATGGGATTTTTCCCTGGGGGAGGGGGAAATCGTGGATAAGTGGTGTAGTAGAGTTCTCAGGTAATTCCTAAGGTAGACTTTCTTCAACTAGTTGGACGACGAGAGGTGGAGAAGCCTCAATTGGAGGAATGGTATGTCTGGTTTCAGTTCCATCAGAAGATCAAAACACACTTGTGTTGAGGGGTGTATAAGAGGTGGTGCTCCATGGTATGCCCCCAACAAGGATGGGTCCTTGAAAATTCCAGGGCCCATATCCATGAGGGATACACATCGGAACTAGTGCAAATAAGAGATAGGATTTTATCGATGTTGGTGGAGTGGTTAGGCTCATAATGTGAAACTTGGTCGATGGTGATGTTTTTCCCATTGTGGGGGAACATCATCATTCGAAACACAAAAGAGGCCACTTTCTTCATAGTGTACATGTATCTACATCCAAACAAGATGTTGTAATCGAGTGGGGAATCGATAACCTCAATTTCGACGAGGATGGGTTTTCCCCCAAGTTCAACAAGGACATTTTGAAATATCCCTTCAGGGGAGGATGGTCGACCATCATAAGCTCTTAACGTGATGGTGGATGGTACTAGTTCAGGGGAGAAAAAAAAATTCCATACAGTTTTGGACATGATACATGTGGATGCACCTTCATCAATGATACATCGATGAACTGTGTTGTTTTGAATCTTGACTGGAATCTGGAAAGCTACCAAAGCGAAGAGATGAGGTTCCCCACTATATAGATCAAATGTGACGAGTCTAGTATTAGCTGGGTTGACTTCCCCCAAGGCGGAAAGTAATGATTTTTGTTGATTTGGAAAAGTTTGGAGGACCTCCAAGAACAACATGGATGCAGGAGATTGCGTCAAGTCATCGACCAAACTGTAATTGTGTGTTTCCCTAGCTTGAGGGTTATTGACATTTAGTTGTAACAGAATGTGAGGGATACAAATGGTGGGTTCAGTGGTAGGGAACAGAATCATCAAGGGTTGTTCATTTTTAGCTAGAGCTTCTTCTGAAGTGATGGGAGTAGATTCAAGGGGTGCACTGTATTGACGATTGCGCGTTTGCAGAAAAATTTCTTCTTCGCTAGTGAGGAGGATATTGCAATCCACCAGATTTCCAGAGTTTGGATATTGTCCCATTTGTGGTGGGGAAGGATGTATGTCCTATTGGGTATTCATCACACCTTGGTGTCGAATAGGTTTTTGCAACACGACCAAGGGTAGTTGTTACAAGTACTGTTGTGGTTCCTGCTGAGGGGCGGGGAGCATTGGAGGACATGGCGCATTCATGGAGTCTTTCATCTATTTGAAGTCGACAATTTTGGGGAAATGGTGAGTATAATGACCATGCTCACTAGAAAGAGTGTAAGGGAAGCTCATCTAGAGGTTTTTGTTGTTGTTCCTCTCTTGGAGTTTGTTTTTATTGCCTCCTTGGGGGTTCTGGTTACCCTAATTCTGGTTGCCCCCAATAGGTTGGTTTTGTTGGGGGTTATTTCCTCCTGGTCCTGGGTTATTATTGTTTTAGTTTTTCCCTTTATTTTTGGCATTATTTGGCTGATGGGATGGATTTTCCATATTCAACTATTCAAAAGTATGAAATTGTTTAATGGAAGAGGGTTGAACAAAATTAACATCGAAGTGTGGTTGTCCATGTGGAGGATCAATTGGTTGGGGAGGACCAAGAAATGGAAAATGCATATTATGTTGTGGAAATGATCTGTAGGGCATATAGGAAGGCACTGCGCTTTCACTAGTGACCAGGTTATATGATGAGGTAGAGGGGGAACTTGAACTTGGTTGATAAGTCGGGTGCATGATGGGTGTCGACAAAGGTCCACTCATGGGTGGAGGGGGAGCAATAGGATATGGTTGTTGATAAAGGAAAGGAGGGTAATAATATGGCCCTCCATATATCAATGGATATTGGGGTGTACCATACATAGGTGGTGGTTGGATGTACGGGTTGTGGTGTGTTGTGGTACCAATCAATCCATTTGTTGTGTGCGACATCCCAGGTTAGTCCTGGCCGAATGGTACAGATCGTGGTGCATCAGGTATTACTATGTATAAGTAAACTGACTGAGCATAAATGAGGTCGTACTATTGAGCCTTGTTGATGGCTTCCTCTTTGGTTTGGGGGAAGGTGGATGCCACATATTTGGAAAGTATTGAGATGAGTGATTTGAGAAACCAATCGAGATGTTGTTCTTTGGAGGTTTCTTCTTTACATAAACTACGTTGCTGATGCCATTCTTGAATGTGGTTGGAAATACGTGTAGTTGAAATTTGTTTACACTCAGAGAGCAGTTCTAGACTAGTGTCATGACGACCTGGTAGTTGGAAGAAGGCCGAGAATGCTTTGCCCAAGGATTCAAAAGTCACATGGGACCCTGATTTTTTGTCCACATACCATTTGGCAGATGGACTAGTGAGTGTGTGTTGAAATAACCTTAAGTATATGGAGTCATCCATGATGTTGTTTGAAGAGAACCATAAGTGGAAGGTCATGACATGGTTGGCGGGGTCTTCCCCTGATTTTCCTTCAAATTTTGGAATGTTTGAATAAAGTTTGGTAGGCATATTGGGCCATGTGGGGTCATGTAATATAGGATCATTCATGAGTTTACTCAAATCAGGGATGTTGAGAGATGCCAAATATGGCATGGGGGGTGGTGGTGAAGGATTAAATCCAGCCATGGTGTGAGCACATAGTGTACTTGACCCTTGAGGGGGATTTGATGGGGTTGTACTTCTCCCTTGAGAGAAATTTTCCCCCCCACATCCTTGTGAAGGAGAGATAGTGGATGGAATGCCTTGGGAAGTGGACCCAAGTAAGGTGGAACCAAGTAAATTTGATCCCAAAATAGTGGCACTCATAGGGGTGTGAGATGGTTTGAGCCGGTGAGTTTGGAAAGACTAGGAACTCCTATAATAGGAGGGAGTTTTTGTAAGCGTCTGGAATGACAGGGATTCTGTGGGACCCTTATGATGTCCAACTAGCAAAGTGAATGCGTGTATATGGTGATGAGAGAAATAAATGAACAAGAGACTTGTATAATTTGGACCTTCACAATATATCGCACAATCACATGTAATCAAATGAGCATCATACACAAATCAACTATAAATAAGCATACATGTGGGTAGGTGGATTTTGTATGTCTGAGAGAACAAAGAAAACAAATGCTCGTGTCCTAAAAATACATATCTTCCTTCCTCTCAAATAGCACTGAACCTTTCAAGAGCACTCGATAGTGGGGTCTGAAGCCAGTGGAAGAGGAACTAGTGAAGGATGAAACAATTAGTTGTAATGAGGAGTAGAGGGTGCATATCCTGAAAGAACTGACAATATTTCTGAATAGCCATGCAAAATCTGATAAAGGTGAAATTACATCCCACAATTTCCACCTGGGTAGATGTCCTAATTTTGGTCACAAGGTACCTTGGACAAACTACGACATTTAGATTTTCGGCCTCAGAAATGGGTCACGAGTTGGATCCCTTCCAAGAGTTGGGTGACTCAAGGGGGGATGCAAAGAAAAACCAGACCTCGGCCTTCAACCCTTCATGGTTATCTCCTTGCCTTATGGTGTTAGGAACACTTGACTTGGAGGATTTAAAAGTTCCCTATTTGTCAACTTCTAATGTTTGAAAATGTGAGAACCAGATAACAGGGGGTTATTTGGATGCCTACCCCNGATACATCGATGAACTGTGTTGTTTTGAATCTTGACTGGAATCTGGAAAGCTACCAAAGCGAAGAGATGAGGTTCCCCACTATATAGATCAAATGTGACGAGTCTAGTATTAGCTGGGTTGACTTCCCCCAAGGCGGAAAGTAATGATTTTTGTTGATTTGGAAAAGTTTGGAGGACCTCCAAGAACAACATGGATGCAGGAGATTGCGTCAAGTCATCGACCAAACTGTAATTGTGTGTTTCCCTAGCTTGAGGGTTATTGACATTTAGTTGTAACAGAATGTGAGGGATACAAATGGTGGGTTCAGTGGTAGGGAACAGAATCATCAAGGGTTGTTCATTTTTAGCTAGAGCTTCTTCTGAAGTGATGGGAGTAGATTCAAGGGGTGCACTGTATTGACGATTGCGCGTTTGCAGAAAAATTTCTTCTTCGCTAGTGAGGAGGATATTGCAATCCACCAGATTTCCAGAGTTTGGATATTGTCCCATTTGTGGTGGGGAAGGATGTATGTCCTATTGGGTATTCATCACACCTTGGTGTGGAATAGGTTTTTGCAACACGACCGAGGGTAGTTGTTACAAGTACTTTTGTGGTTCCTGCTGAGGGGAGGGGATCATTGGAGGACATGGCGCATTCATGGAGTCTTTCATCTGTTTGAAGTCAACAATTTGGGGGAAATGGTGAGTATAATGACCATGCTCATTGCAAAGAGTGTAAGGGAAGCTCATCCAGAGGTTTTTGTTGTTGTTCCTCCCTTGGATTTTGTTTTTATTGCCTCCTTGGGGGTTCTGGTTACCCTAATTCTGGTTTCCCCCAGTAGGTTGGTTTTGTTGGGGATTATTTCCTCCTGGTCCTGGGTTATTATGGTTTCAGTTTTTCCCTTTCTTTTTGGCATTATTTGGCTGATGGGATGGATTTTCCATATTCAACTATTCAAAAGTATGAAATTGTTGAATGGGAGAGGGTTGAACAAAATTAACATCGAAGTGTGGTTGTCCATGTGGAGGATCAATTGGTTGGGGAGGACCAAGAAATGGAAAATGAAGATTATGTTGTGGCAATGATCTGTAGGGAATATAGGAAGGCACTGCGCTTTCACTAGTGACCAGGTTATATGATGAGGTAAAGGGGGAACTTGAACTTGATTGATAAGTTGGGTGCATGATGGGTGTCGACAAAGGTCCACTCATGGGTGGAGGGGGAGCAATAGGATATGGTTGTTGATAAAGGAAAGGAGGGTAATAATATGGCCCTCCATATATCAGTGGATATTTGGGTGTACCATACATAGGTGGTGGTTGGATGTACGGGTTGTGGTGTGTTGTGGTACCAATCAATCCATTTGTTGCGTGCGACATCCCAAATTAGTCCTGGCTGAATGGTACAGATCAAGGTGCATCAGGTATTACTATGTATAAGTAAATCGACTGAGCATAAATGAGGTCGTACTATTGAGCCTTGTTGATGGCTTCCTCTTTGGTTTGGGGGAAGGTGGATGCCACATATTTGGAAAGTATTGAGACGAGTGATTTGAGAAACCAATCGAGATGTTGTTCTTTGGAGGTTTCTTCTTTACATAAACTACGTTGTTGATGCCATTCTTGAATGTGGTTGGAAATATGTGTAGTTGAGGTTTGTTTACACTCAGAGATCATTTCTAGACTAGTGTCATGACGACCTGGTAGTTGGAAGAAGGCCGAGAATGCTTTGCCCAAGGATTCAAAAGTCACGTGGGACCCTGATTTTTTGTCCACATACCATTTGGCAGATGGACTAGTGAGTGTGCGTTGAAATAACCTTAAGTAGATGGAGTCATCCATGATGTTTTTTGAAGAGAACCATAAGTGGAAGGTCATGACATGGTTGGCGGGGTGATCCTCTGATTTTCCTTCAAATTTTGGAATGTTTGAATGTAGTTTGGTAGGCATATTGGGCCATGTGGGGTCATGTAATATAGGATCATTCATGAGTTTACTCAAATCAGGGATGTTGAGAGATGCCAAATATGGCATGGGGGGTGGTGGTGAAGGATTAAATCCAGCCATGGTGTGAGCACATAGTGTACTTGACCCTTGAGGGGGATTTGATGGGGTTGTACTTCTCCCTTGAGAGAAATTTTCCCCCCCACATCCTTGTGAAGGAGAGATAGTGGATGGAATGCCTTGGGAAGTGGACCCAAGTAAGGTGGAACCAAGTAAATTTGATCCCAAAATAGTGGCACTCATAGGGGTGTGAGATGGTTTGAGCCGGTGAGTTTGGAAAGACTAGGAACTCCTATAATAGGAGGGAGTTTTTGTAAGCGTCTGGAATGACAGGGATTCTGTGGGACCCTTATGATGTCCAACTAGCAAAGTGAATGCGTGTATATGGTGATGAGAGAAATAAATGAACAAGAGACTTGTATAATTTGGACCTTCACAATATATCGCACAATCACATGTAATCAAATGAGCATCATACACAAATCAACTATAAATAAGCATACATGTGGGTAGGTGGATTTTGTATGTCTGAGAGAACAAAGAAAACAAATGCTCGTGTCCTAAAAATACATATCTTCCTTCCTCTCAAATAGCACTGAACCTTTCAAGAGCACTCGATAGTGGGGTCTGAAGCCAGTGGAAGAGGAACTAGTGAAGGATGAAACAATTAGTTGTAATGAGGAGTAGAGGGTGCATATCCTGAAAGAACTGACAATATTTCTGAATAGCCATGCAAAATCTGATAAAGGTGAAATTACATCCCACAATTTCCACCTGGGTAGATGTCCTAATTTTGGTCACAAGGTACCTTGGACAAACTACGACATTTAGATTTTCGGCCTCAGAAATGGGTCACGAGTTGGATCCCTTCCAAGAGTTGGGTGACTCAAGGGGGGATGCAAAGAAAAACCAGACCTCGGCCTTCAACCCTTCATGGTTATCTCCTTGCCTTATGGTGTTAGGAACACTTGACTTGGAGGATTTAAAAGTTCCCTATTTGTCAACTTCTAATGTTTGAAAATGTGAGAACCAGATAACAGGGGGTTATTTGGATGCCTACCCC
>JZKD02S1693043.1:8013-26476 GCA_000966675.3 Picea glauca | reverse complement strand
ATGTGTTTGAAAAAATGAACTAAGAGGAGTCCCGAGGGGGTTGTTGTCCTCTCCTAAAGAATTTGTCTTTTTTCAGGGAGATGAAATTTTCCCTCAATCTCTTTATGATTCTCAATATCACTTTGGGGCACGAGAGAAGAGCACACTCAATGATTGATATCTAATTTCTAGTCCCAATTCAAGTTTTATATGTGATGTAGAATGATTCCACCTTAAACTTTAATAAAAGAAAGCCATCCATGTGGAAAATTGAAAGAAAGAGAGGAAATAATGATTTTAACCCCCTAAGTGCTTATGTTTTGACTAATCCCTTCATATGGAGAGGGTATATAAGTGTGGTTCATATTAAAATATGCATGGAATCAAGTTTGAGAAGGCTATGGGTCCTCAACAGATCACAAAAACCCTTACAATATTTGATTTTCTAGGCAGATGCGTGGGTTGCAGAGTAGAAAGAGGCGCATTGGGTGCCAATGTGCAGATTAAAATGACTTTTGGGTGCAGTGCATAGAGGGCGCTGAGAAACACAGGGGTTTTTGCACACGTGCTCAGAAGACGCGCTTGTGGGTTATAATACCCACACACTTGTTGTTACACGGACGTGAAAGAAATTCCGGATGAAATTCTCTCGACTCAACTTTGAATTTGGATTTTTGCAGGTCATCTTGGGCCGGTTAAGGTTCCTCCAAGTTAAAGAAAAAAAAAGAAGAGTTAAAATAACCCAAATGGGGGAATAAATTAATACCTTTCCCCATTGGAGTCGCCAATCTGTTGCACCTCTTTTTTCACCTAAATGAGAAAAATAGAGATGCTTACAAGCCCAGTTGGGTTAGCTAGGCAAGACAACAGTGAAGGAAAGAGTTAGAAGTATAAATCATAAAGGATAAGCAAAGAACTAATCTAAGAACATTAAAAGAAACTAAAGTAGAGTGCATAAAGAGATTAGAACAAAAATTAACAACACACATGCCACCAATGGAAATGATTGTATTAGTGGATAGAAAAAACCAAAGAGAAAGGGAGATATATTGATCCCGTCTTCTCCAAGGGAGGGCTCTTGGACCCCCAAAGATTGAGCTCTTATTACAAGTAACAAACTAGGATGAAATGGTGAAGAGAATCCAAAGCACATTCACTCAAGAGGTGATATGAATGGCTAAATGAAATGGTGCTTGCATGCTCTTGGTGGAAAGAGGATCCTCCAAGAGAAAATAAGCAGCATAAAAATATAAATGAATTCATTGAAAATATAGTGCACCCATGGCCTCCTTATATAGCATATCTTTGAGGCATTACATAATCAGTTCTTAGTGTGAACAAGGGGCCCTTTAGGGCACCCTTAGGTCTTTCACCAACCCTCCAGTCAGATTTAGCTGAGATTTGGATGTCAAATCGACTTGGAAGCTGAACCAAAAGTGGGTGGAAGACCGACCAATATCGTAAATCCATCATTCTGAGGGGTGCATGGTTTTTTGCATCCACATTCACGCATCTTGCGCATGTGCACTTTTATTGCGTTTCTAGATGGCGCATGTACGTGTGCTCCCTATGTAGTCTTAGCGCATTTTATAACTATTTGTATAGTTTTGGACCTTTTGGAAATGCATTTTTGGTCCATGAGTGAACTAATGGGTTTTTTGATGATGTTGGATTCCTGTACCCATTTGTAGATGAAATTTCGGTGATAACAGACCACTCCAAGAGAAAAAGGGTGTTAAATGGTTGGAATCCCCGAACGTCGAACTGATGAACTAACGTGATCCGTAGATTTAAGGATATTCAAGATCTCCCCTGACCATTGGATCTACATCGTAGTCAGTTCAATGTTGACCACTCTGGGAGAAAAAGGGTGTTAAATGTTTGGAATCTTCGAACATCAAACTCACGAAGAAACACGAGCCATGGATCTAAGGATCCTTCAGGATCTTTCTTGACCGTTAGATCGAGTGTTAGTGGAAGTATAGAGTAAGGGAAGGGATGATCGACAACAAGCGGTCATTCTACCTTATGCTCCTTCCAGCTAGTTACCCCCGATACTAAGGACTTAGGATTGTGTGGATCACGAGAGCGTAGATCCAAAAATGCCTGACAAACATTGGATCAAATGAGGAATATTATGGGTCGTCCAATCATTATTCAACTCTCTAGCGAAACCCCAATTTGGGTGAATCAATATGCAAGGTGTGGAGTTTCCCTGAAGGAAGAAGGCCCCAGTTATGTCAACATATGACATGGCCAAAGCACATGGTGGAGTTTGACTGTATGACAGAGACACCACATGTCATCATGTGGCTAAGACACGTGTCCACCTGACTAATCGTATATGGTATAAGTTCAGAGAGATGGCTGCCACGTGTCAAGGTGGAATCATCTGTAATATCCCAAGGATGAGCCCCAGTTGTGATTATGAATGTAACTTGTTTTGTAGGCTGGTGAGCCAAGTAAATTATAATCTGGTAGGCTTATGTGTTTATAAGGCCGAAAAGGATAGATGTTAAAGGCCAGGAACATCTTCTATAGATGTAAATATTCATATTATTAATATAAAAACATCACTGCATGTATACCGACCATGAAGAAAGAGTTATGGGAGACTAAGCTCCACTAGGATAGGTAAGTGAGGGGGGCTGAGAGGATAGGATAAAGGGATAAGCTTGAGGGATTAACCCAAGGGAATATTATAATGTATTTACTTAAAGTTATAAAGTTGGGAAATAAACCCTGATATCCTAAGTTCCTTTGGGAAAAGGGAATGAACTCCAAGTGGAAATGGATGAGCTCCCAAGAGAACCATGTGTCAACCTGGGTGCATGCAATTTTATGGGGGGGAATCCATCATTGTGGGGGTTGGATCACACTTATCTCCATGCTTCCCACTCACACAGGTATGGAGACTGAGAATTCATGCAAACAACCATTTTTATCCCTCCTTCGTTGACCTCTACAACCTCTAAAACATGCACACATCTTTGAGAATGCACACACCTCTGGAACCTATTGACATTGAGCCATATCCTGTGCATTTCCGAAATGAACAACATACATGTAACTTATCCAAATTTTGAAGGGGTTCACCAGAGCTACTATTGGTTCTCTAAGAGAGGGAGTGAAGAAGCAGGTTGTTTGGCCTATGGATAGAAGAGGCAGGTTGTCAGGCATGTAAACAATTCTCTCTAGGTGAGATAGTGTGCTGAGGAAGTGATTTCTCCTGGAGAGAGTCCAATAGCAGCTACAAAGATCTAAGAATTCCTGATCCAGCCTGTTGCTGAAGCCCCAAAAAGGGAATTCAAGGAGATGATGGACTGTGGGATAGTGAAGGTGTATACTGCTAGAGTGGGACAAGCATGTGGGGAATGAGAGTCTATAAGCTATGGGTGTAAGTGGCTCCTTGGAGGAAATCCTTCCCGTTGTACTATGAAAATTCATGTTGTCCCTGCCTATCTTAGGAATCAATTGCCCAGTGGAGTTTAGTCCTAGCTCAGGGGTGACCCATTGTTGATACTGATGAGAAGCATGGTCTAAGGCTGGGAGGTTCATGGAAGGTATGCACACAGTTGGTGTACTTGAATTAAGAGATAAGTACCTTTTCTAGGCTTAATGGTTAATGATGTAATTAAGTGCATGTCTATGAATCTTATAACAATATCTTGTGTTTCATTGCATTTATGTTTCCATATTATCTCTTTCATTTCCTATTAAGTTTATATGTGAATATTTTTGCAAAAGATCTCTCTCTGAGGTAGCGTGCCCCGACCTATTGGTGGTTCATCCAGGGACGTTACAAATTGGTATCAGAGAAAAAATATGTTTACTCAATGACGATGCCCGACCTGTTGGTGGATGGGGACATTACAAAATGGTATCAGAGAAAAAATATGTTTACTCAGTGACGATTCTCGACCTGTTGGTGGCTGGGGATGTTACAAAAGGGTATCAAAGAAAAAATATGTTTACTCAGTGACAATGCCTGAACTATTGGTGGATGGGGATGTTACAAAATGGTATCAGAGCCCATGGTTTCAACAATGAACTTATATGGGCCATGTAAGTGGTTAATGAAACAAAGGTTTTAGAGTGAATTGTTGTCAAAACTGATAAAATATGAGTTAAGAGTGCCCCTGGGTGCCAAGAGAATACCTTGGTTGTGTTATGAAGCTCAGTAGGTATAACGGTTTATGGATTGGTAACAGAGAAAGAAGCCACAACAACCATTATGTTGGGCCAAAAGGTTGGAATTGGGGTGTAGGATCTACGTGGGGGGAAAGGAAAACTTTTCCAGCCGTCAGATCTGGATAAAGGTGCATGAGATTTAACCTCCAAGTCCTTTGAACTTTGCGACTTCAATGAAGTTTATGTTTTATAAAGAAAAAGGGGTCGAATCCTGAAGTTCCGAAGTCCCAAAGGGGATCTACACAGTAGATCTGGGGAGAAGTGATTACTGTTGGATTTGACTAAGGATAGATCAGAGTCGTTAGATTAAGCCAAGAGAAGAAGGTAAGGCACAATGGTGAAAAATAGATCTCAGCCATCAGATTTGTGCACGGGTAGTTGTGAGGCATAGATCTCACATTCATTCGGGAATTTGACATTCGAAAGAAACAAGGTGTGATAGAGTGAAAAATCTTGAAGTCTCAAAGTCCAGAGTTAATCTGAACCGTTCGTCAAAAGAAACATGTGTTGGTAGATTGGTTTTTTTGGGAATTCAACATTCGAGAGAAACGAGGTGTGATAGAGTGAAAAATCCTGAAGTCCCAAAGTCCAGAGTTCATCCATACCATTCATAAAAGGAGAGACATGTTAGAATATCATATTATTCGAAGATCGGAGTTTGGGAGAATTGGAGTGTGTAAGTGTAGAATATTCTAAATCCTAAAGTCTCGAAGTGACGTGGCCTGTTGACATCACCAAGTATGATGTGGAGACATGGGATGTGTGCCACATGTTAGTGAGTTAATAATCTTTGGAAGATAGAAATTCCAGTTAGAACGTGACATGTTGTTATATGGAAATCCCCCTGAGGATAAGTGGATTCCCTCTTGGGCTCTAGACTCCTAAGACCAAGACAGAAGGGGTGCTAATGTTGGTCACTGACATCCTTTTAAATATAGCTAAACTAATGTATAGAGAAGAGGCATAAAGGTGTACCTTTTTAACTATGTTCATCCTCACACAGTCTGAGTTGATATTTGATCCCCAAGATCCTCGATAAGTCCTGAAAACCAAACAAAGATGGAACAAGCTTCCTATTCTACTAAGATTAGATTGAAACTAGATCTATCTACTAGAGCTAAGTTCATGTAAAAATAAACACAACCTTGAAAGAAACAGGCCAAGCACATATGTATATTAATGAGAACAATAAAGAATACTAATAGACCTTTGATGAAGGTGCAACAATCTCTCCCAACTCTCCTTGTTCAACCCATTGCTCAAGTAATCCACACACAAACTGATTATGCTTCAATGATATCTCCCTTATGAGATCATAAGTTTGATGCCTTCAAATGTCTCTCTCTTTCACCATGAGGAGGCCTCCTTATATAGACTTGGAGAAGCCTAACCACTTAAGAGATTCTTGGGATAGGTTGAGGATTCTTCTCCTTCAGTTGTGTATCTTCCCTAAGATCAAGCCTTGACCTCAAATTCAAATCCAACTAACTCCATAAATGAAGGGGATTCTTCCCTGATTTTTCTCAACAGTCCAAAATCCGCTCAAAAAGGCCAGTACTCCCTCAAAAGGGGGCACATATCATTGAAATTCTCCCCCAAAAGAGGGTATAGAGCATTGGCACTCCCTGATAGTGTATAGGGGAGAGCTACCTTCCAAAAATGATTTTTGAGTGGTTTTTTCCATGGAAAAAGACTTGTACTCTTTGTCAAATGATTTATCCTCTTCAAAACCAGTCTTTTGAGGTGTCTTTTAAGTGTTCTTGATAATGTCATATGAGACACGACATAGGCAATATGACTGTATGATATTTGCGATACTTGTGGCCAAAATGTGACACTTGTGACATTGGTAATGATGGCGCTAGGCCATCATTTCAATGAGTAATTTTGATGTGTAACAGATTGCCCCCCAAAGTGAAAAGTTAGAAGAGGGGAATTGATGACTGAAGTACTTTGTAGACTTTTTCGAGCAAGGGTATGGACTTAGAGAACCTGGAAGAAGCTACACACAACCATCAAACAAATATTATGACATGTTTCAAAACCAAGGCAGGCATACCTATGCTTGAGTGATAAAGACTTTCAAGGTAGGGCTGCCATAAAATACACCGTGGATCCATATGTATATTAACATAAAGGTATAGCCACTAAAGATACACTATCAATCTATACTCCCATGACCTGAACTGATCATAGCCATGAAAAATGCATAGTGGATCTACAAGACAACAAGACATAGCCATGACCAATACAAAGTGGATCTATGTGACAGTATATGTGTCAATGTTCAAAAGAAACTCCGTCGCAACCTAGGAAAAGTACATATAAGAGTGATGACTTAAACTAGGGTCTTCTTACCGATCCCGATGCGATACGAGTCTAACCATGTGAATATATGTCTTGATGTCGAACATGGAATAAACCACTTAATTACTGGTCAATAAGGTAAATTGTTAACAAGTGTGAAATAAACCACCATTGATTTCAATGATTCGCAAGGTACCCTAGTACATTCTGATGAATGTGAATAGATGAGCTGAAGTCGAACATCCTTGGAAGCATCTAATCAGGGTTCAATGATGTAAACCCGCTGTCGAAAGCGAGGAGGCCTGCCATTGAGGCATTCAAGTCTCAAGGTACTAACTGGTTTATAAGTCTAGTTCCTGGATAGTATGTTGAAGTCAACAGGAACAAACTCGTTGAAGGAGGGCATTGATGTCTCCCCCATCAATGAAACGAATCTGAAACAGAGATGTAAATTGGTGGATCAAAAGAACATGGACTGACATGGGTATTGAAATAGGATATTTGTGATGGCTAACTCTCGAGGCAGATACTTCCCTTGAACATTGAGGCACGACAACAAAAACATGACATGGACCAAAACACGATAATGCAGTGGATATTGTGACTTTCGTTGGGTGACCCAAAGGAGTAAGGAAAATCAGATGATTGGTTCAGTGCAGAGGTTCGGTGGATTAAAATGTGTGAAAATACAAAGTGTCGTGTTCAAGGGTGACTGCTTATGTTCTCAAAAATTGCCTAGCTTTCTTCTTTCAATTCCCCCCCCATCCAGATAGGCGAGTACCTCTTTTTTATTTAATGAGATCGAGGAGGGTAAAACATGTTCAATATAACTCACCTTTAGTAAGTACCTCTTCCTTTATTTAACAAACTGGAAGAAGTAAGGGTTCAGCCCCATATGGACCCTTCAATGTATGATTGTTTAACAAGTCCAAAGAAGGTAAAATTGGTGGTTTTTCATATTTAGAGAGTCTGAAAATGACTTAAAGATGACTCCAGTGTTGTGCTTTTTCATAATTTTATTCTCGCTAGGCCGAAAAATACATAAATTATCACTCGAAAGACGCCCTTTCAAACCTTTTAACGAGTGGGAAAGGAAGCAAGATCACTCGGAAATATTTTCACGTTTAGGGACTCTGAAAAGAGATTAAAGATGACTCCAGGGGGTTCCTTTTTTGTGTATCCATGCGAGTCCAAAAAATATATAAAAGTTTACTCGGTGCATTCTTATGTTTTTCGAGTGTGAGAACGAACTAAGACTATGCTCGTTAATGTGACAAGATGAAAAAATGAACAAAAATGCTCTGAAACCTGCCAATAATGTCAAAAATGCATTCCAGCGTATTAATAAGGCCTCCAAAATATATCTCAAAAACCCAAAAATAACTATGCTTTGACAAAAATGAAATTTTATAAATAGTAATATGGAAAAAATTGTCTTTTACCATTTCATTTGTGCAAAGATTTTAGCAGTGGAGAAATTGAGCTTTGGAGGGTGATTCTTGCATTGATCGGTGTCAGAGATATGATCAACTATTTTCGTTGTCATCTGGATCAGGTTGGTGTTCTTCTTCCTTTCTTCAGTTTGCATGGTTTATATTTTGTTTTAAGGCAATAAATGGGTTAACAAAACAATGCCCTGGGAGGTCTCAAGCGCTCAAAAGGGCTCAACGCTCCTCTAGAACATTAAGGGGGTGTTGCCNATTCTTGGGATAGGTTGAGGATTCTTCTCCTTCAGTTGTGTATCTTCCCTAAGATCAAGCCTTGACCTCAAATTCAAATCCAACTAACTCCATAAATGAAGGGGATTCTTCCCTGATTTTTCTCAACAGTCCAAAATCCGCTCAAAAAGGCCAGTACTCCCTCAAAAGGGGGCACATATCATTGAAATTCTCCCCCAAAAGAGGGTATAGAGCATTGGCACTCCCTGATAGTGTATAGGGGAGAGCTACCTTCCAAAAATGATTTTTGAGTGGTTTTTTCCATGGAAAAAGACTTGTACTCTTTGTCAAATGATTTATCCTCTTCAAAACCAGTCTTTTGAGGTGTCTTTTAAGTGTTCTTGATAATGTCATATGAGACACGACATAGGCAATATGACTGTATGATATTTGCGATACTTGTGGCCAAAATGTGACACTTGTGACATTGGTAATGATGGCGCTAGGCCATCATTTCAATGAGTAATTTTGATGTGTAACAGATTGCCTCCCAAAGTGCAAAGTTAGAAGAGGGGAATTGATGACTGAAGTACTTTGTAGAATTTTTCGAGCAAGGGTATGGACTTAGAGAACCTGGAAGAAGTTGCACACAACCATCAAACAAATATTATGACATGTTTCAAACCCAAGGCAGGCATACACATGCTTGAGTGATAAAGACTTTCAAGGTAGGGCTTCCATAGAATACACCGTGGATCCATATGTATATTAACATAAAGGTATAGCCACTAAAGATACACTATAGATATATACTCCCATGACCTGAACTGATCATAGCCACGAACAATGCATAGTGGATCTACAAGACGACAAGACATAGCCATGACCAATACAAAGTGGATCTATGTGACAGTATATGTGTCAATGTTCAAAAGAAACTCCGTCGCAACCTAGGAAAAGTACATATAAAAGTGATGACTTAAACCAGGGTCTTCTTACCGATCCCGATGCGATACGAGTCTAACCATGTGAATATATGTCTTGATGTCGAACATGGCATAAACCACTTAATTACTGGTCAATAAGGTAAATTGTTAACAAGTGTGAAATAAATCACCATTGATTTCAATGATTCGCAAGGTACCCTAGTACATTATGATGAATGTGAATAGATGAGTTGAAGTCGAACATCCATGGAAGCATCTAATCAGGGTTCAATGATGTAAACCCACTGTCGAAAGCGAGGAGGCCTGCCATTGAGGCATGCAAGTCTCAAGGTACTAACTGGTTTATAAGTCTAGTTCCTGGATAATATGTTGAAGTCAACAGGAACAAACTCGTTGAAGGAGGGCATTGATGTCTCCCCCATCAATGACACGAAGATGAAACAAAGATGTAAATTGGTGGATCAAAAGAACATGGACTGACATGGGTATTGAAATAAGATATTTGTGATGGCTAACTTTCGAGGCAGATACTTCCCTTGAACATTGAGGCACGACAACAAAAAAATGACATGGACCAAAACACAATAATGCAGTGGATATTGTGACTTTCGTTGGGTGACCCAAAGGAGTAAGGAAAATCAGATGATTGGTTCAGTGCAGAGGTTCAATGGATTAAAATGTGTGAAAATACAAAGTGTCATGTTCAAGGGTGACTGCTTATGTTCTCAAAAACTGCCTGTCTTTCTTCTTTAAATTTCCCCCCCATCCAGATAGGCGAGTACCTCTTTTTTATTTAATGAGATCGAGGAGGGTAAAACATGTTCAATATAACTCACCTTTAGTAAGTACCTCTTCCTTTATTTAACAAAATGGAAGAAGTAAGGGTTCAACCCCATATGGACCCTTCAATGTATGATTGTTTAACAAGTCCAAAGAAGGCAAAATTGGTGGTTTTTCATATTTAGAGAGTCTGGAAATGAATTAAAGATGAATCCAGTGTTGTCCTTTTTCATAATTTTAGTCTCGCTAGGCCGAAAAATACATAAATTATCACTCGAAAGACGCCCTTTCAAACTTTTTAACGAGTGGGAAAGGAAGTAAGATCACTCGGAAATATTTTCACGTTTAGGGAGTCTGAAAAGAGCTTAAAGATGACTCCAGGGGGTTCCTTTTTCGTGTATCCATGCGAGTCCAAAAAATATATAAAATTTTACTTGGTGCATTCTTATGTTTTTCGAGTGTGAGAATGAACTAAGACTATGCTCGTTAATGTGACAAGATGAAAAAATGAACAAAAAAGCTCTGAAACCTGCCAATAATGTCAAAAATGCATTCCAGCGTATTAATAAGGCCTCCAAAATATATCTCAAAAACCCAAAAATAACTATGCTTTGACAAAAATGAAATTTTATAAATAGTAATATGGAAAAAATTGTCTTTTACCATTTCATTTGTGCAAAGATTTTAGCAGTGGAGAAATTGAGCTTTGGAGGGTGATTCTTGCATTGATCGGTGTCAGAGATATGATCAACTATTTTCGTTGTCATCTGGATCAGGTTGGTGTTCTTCTTCCTTTCTTCAGTTTGCATGGTTTATATTTTGTTTTAAGGCAATAAATGGGTTAACAAAACAATGCCCTGGGAGGTCTCAAGCGCTCAAAAGGGCTCAACGCTCCTCTAGAACATTAAGGGGGTGTTGCCCTATTTTTTTAGCGCTCCTCCAAGATTTATGAGAGTGCATTGGTGATCTGATGTGAGAGTGAAGAGGGCACTGCTCAAAACGCATACAAAAAATGCCCCCAAAATGCACAAAAATGCCCAAAAACACCAGTGCTCCTCCAAAACGGTAAGGGGAGCATTATGAAAAAGGAATAATTATCCACTGGGATTTTTAATGGACCATTGACACCCTGGTGTAAATGTGAAGGGAGCTTTGGCACCGAAAATAGAGAAACAACATTTTTTAAGTATTTTAAATTGCCGAAAAATGTCAAAATAACATGACTAATGATTTTTTGTTTAATGTTGATTGTACGTAAATTCGGAAAACATCATGATCGAGTGGAAATAAAGAGAGCACGATCTCAATGATGTTTCCATGTTGCAAAGTCCCTGATCAAGGGATGCATTGAGGAAGTGTGGTCTCCTCAAGTTCTTTAAGATGCAAAAGATGAAGAAAGAGGTTCTTCTTCTTGAATATAAGATCGAGTTGTGGAATGTTGCAGAATATGGGTTCCAAATTGGAATGCAACTTCTTACCATTGAGTTGGAAGATGTGTACTTCCTGACTGGCCTCTCAAAAAGAGGGGCCCCCGTTATTTTATCCGGACAAGGGGAATTTCCCGTGACTGTAGAAGAGTACTTGGAAAACCATTGTGTCCCAAGATCAAGACTTGTGGGAGGTAGGATCACGATCAAATATATCAGGGATATATCTCTTTGGTCCATTCTATTTTCCATTACGAGTATAGCAGAAAGTACCATCTCACACTTATTTTAAATATCATAGGTGACCTATGGTTTACAGTGTTTAGAGCCAACACTGTTTAACTGGAGTGCAGGGTTCCTTCAGAATTTGAAGCAACAGATTACGAGATGCGGAGCAGGGAAACAGAAGAAGTTCAGATACGGTTCATTCTTGGTTTCATTCTTCTTAGAATGCATTCCTCAGATGTAAACTCAGATTGCATTAGAAGTACGGCCGGTGGGATAACCACGTATGAAGCGATAGACTAGTCTATCTCCGAGGTTAGGATCAGAGTCAGAGTTCAGGTTTACTGGTGATTTCTTCACTTGGATGAGACATCAATTGATCATGATATAAGATTTCCAATACGTCAGAGTGGATTTTTGTGGGAGCATGGACCTGGTCCTTCCAGATGGGGTGGACTGGGAGGCGTCAGGTAAGAAACCAAAACAATCTTGTCAAGTGTTTTTTTATTTTAAAACTTATATTATATTTTTTTTGTATGTAGAAGAGTTCTTAATAGATGTATGATTTCATCATATAGACAAGGGAGCAACACGTTCGACAGAGATACCGACACTAGGGCGTCGTGGGGATGCTCAAATTGTGGTAGATCAAGTGGTAGCAGTAGGAGGTCTCCAAGAGGTTGAAAAAAACCTACAAGGACTCGCGATGGGTATCCCTCCTCTTAGGAGGCAGGAGGTTCCCCTACATATATAGAGACACACCATGGGAGTGCCTGGGAGTGTTAACTCTTTATTTAGGTGAGTAGCTCCTGCAGTGATGTACTACTCGGAGCACAATGTGATATAGGAAGATTAGAGTCTTCTTGATGATTGTATAGTCTGTATGACAATGTTTATGGGTGTAAAGACCCAATATTGTTCCCTTCAATGTACTTTTTGATGTAACCAAACTTTTTCATCACGCAATATATATACATATATCCGAGTTTTTACAGTGCCAAATGATGTTTTTAATGTGATGTATGATTTATTTCCTTTATGAAGCCTTATCTATGTGTGAGATACCGATCCATGATGTAATTGGATACCGAATCTGAAATTGCATTGAATTCTCTTGGTATGTGTCTGTATTTGATAAAATCAAACATTTGTTCAAGACAACAAACTCATAAGTGGAGATGTAGTAGCATAGGATTGCAAATAGCATATATTCTATTAAGTTGTCAGACCACGAGTTGAGAGTCTAGGTTAACGATCATATGAGAAACACCTAGGGAGGAGGCTTCGGTTAAAAGTCCAATGAGAGAATGATATTCTTCCATGTTTTTAGTTGCCGATCCTAAGCAAATACCTCCTGAAATCACCATCTCATCAGAGTGGTAAATGACCCAAGATGCAGAAACAATGTTTTGGGTGTGTTGACTAGCACCATCCGCAAACTCGACAAAGATAGGAAAGGAAGATGCCACCTGCACATGAAAACAAAAGACACAATATAAGAGGCAAGGAAAAAAATCATGCACACAAAAGAAAAAGACACACCAAACTAAAAATACAATAGTGTAGAAAGAACACATGCTAGATATTCTAAGCATAGTACTTCTTAAGGTAAATCCTATTTCGGGGCTCACCCTAGGAGATTCCGTCATAGTCGACTAACTCGTAGGCGCCTCTATGTAAAATACGTTTCACGATGTAAGGACCATGCCACAAAGGTTCTAACTTGCCTATCCCTAATTTATCATGAGCCTGGTCATAGACAAGGACCAGGTCTCCTTCTGCAAAAGTACGAGGGTGGACGGATTTGAAATATTGATTCTTGATCTACTTTTGATATGTCTCGTTAACGAGAGCAACATCACGACGTGTTTCACCCAACCTAGTCAGATGTAATAAACGTTCCTCTTCAGCAGAAGTATGGGGTAGAAGTTCTACTTTGAGTTTCAACGAGGGAATTTTGCAATCGATGGGGAATACAAATTCTATGCCATACACTAACTAGAAAGGAGTGAATCCAATGGCAGTCTTCACTGAAGTACGATAAGCCTAGAGAGAAGAGAAAATTTGTAGATTCCAAGATGTCTTGTTTTCCCCTACCATATGTTGAATCATGGTTTTAAGGACCTTGTTTATGGCTTCAATTTGTCCATTTGCCTGAGGATAGTACGGGGATGAGTTCTCATGGAGAAAACCCAATTTGGCATGCAAATCACCCATCATATAGTTTTGAAAGTGAGAACCATGATCATTGAAAATGGTGCGTGGAACACCAAAGAGAGTGATGATGTGGTTGAAAAATAAAAGAGCTATAGTACGAACATCATTCAGAAAGGTAGGCATAGCCTCAACCCATTTTTTGAAGTAATCGATGAAGATGATTATATAACTATGCCCCCTCATTGAGGTAGTCTTACACTGCATGAAATCAATACCCCATTTGGAAAAGGGGTCGATGGCAAGAATGGGATGTAGCGGAGCAGGGTGGGTGCATGCCTTTTTGTGAAAAACTTGGCAGGGTGGGAATTTTTTGACTGCCTCAATACAATCTTTGAAAATCAAGGGCCAAAAGTAGTTGGAGCATAAAAGTTTCTGAGTTGTATCCATCCCATAAAGGTGACCACCACATGCTCCAAGGTGACAGTAATTAAAAATGCATTCAACCTCTTCATGAGTAAAACATTTTCGGAGGATAGTATCAATACCACGATGATACAAAGTGTCATCGATGATAAGGTAACGATGAGAATGGTGATGAATGTGTCGATGTTCTTCACAAGAGATATCAAGCTGAAAACGTTGGGTCTGGAGATAAAGAAGGATATCTCCATACCAAGGATCGGATGTGCTGATGAGGAACATAGTTTCATCGGGGAGAGAATATTTGGGCTCAGTATCTTNGCTCTGAAACCTGCCAATAATGTCAAAAATGCATTCCAGCGTATTAATAAGGCCTCCAAAATATATCTCAAAAACCCAAAAATAACTATGCTTTGACAAAAATGAAATTTTATAAATAGTAATATGGAAAAAATTGTCTTTTACCATTTCATTTGTGCAAAGATTTTAGCAGTGGAGAAATTGAGCTTTGGAGGGTGATTCTTGCATTGATCGGTGTCAGAGATATGATCAACTATTTTCGTTGTCATCTGGATCAGGTTGGTGTTCTTCTTCCTTTCTTCAGTTTGCATGGTTTATATTTTGTTTTAAGGCAATAAATGGGTTAACAAAACAATGCCCTGGGAGGTCTCAAGCGCTCAAAAGGGCTCAACGCTCCTCTAGAACATTAAGGGGGTGTTGCCTGATTTTTTTAGCACTCCTCCAAGCTTGATGAGAGTGCGTTGGTGATCTGATGTGAGAGTGAAGAGGGCACTGCTCAAAACGCATACAAAAAATGCCCCCAAAATGCACAAAAATGCCCAAAAACACTAGTGCTCCTCCAAAACGGTAAGGGGAGCATTATGAAAAAGGAATAATTCTCCACTGGGATTTTTAATGGAGCATTGACACCCTGGTGTAAATGTGAAGGGAGCGTTGGCACCGAAAATAGAGAAACAACATTTTTTAAGTATTTTAAATTGCCGAAAAATGTCAAAATAACATGACTAACGATTTTTTGTTTGATGTTGATTGTACGTAAATTCGGAAAAAGTCATGATCGAGTGGAAATAAAGAAAGCACAATCTCAATGATGTTTCCATGTTGCAAAGTCCCTGATCAAGGGATGCATTGAGGAAGTGTGGTCTCCTCAAGTTCTTTAATATGAAAAATATGAAGAAAGAGGTTCTTCTTCTTGAATGTAAGATCGAGTTGTGGAATGTTGCAGAATATGGGTTCCAAATTGGAATGCAACTTCTTACCATTGAGTTGGAAGATGTGTACTTCCTGACTGGCCTCTCAAAAATAGGGGCCCCCGTTATTTTATCCAGACAAGGGGAATTTCCCGTGACTGTAGAAGAGTACTTGGAAAACCATTGTGTCCCAAGATCAAGACTTGTGGGAGGTAGGATCGCGATCAAATATATTAGGGATATATCTCTTTGTTCCATTCTATTTTCCATTATGAGTATAGCAGAAAGTACCAGCTCACACTTATTTTAAATATCATAGGTGACCTATGGTTTACAGTGTCTAGAGCCAACACTGTTTAACTGGAGTGCAGGGTTCCTTCAGAATTTGAAGCAACAGATTACGAGATGCAGAGCAGGGAAACAGAAGAAGTTCAGATACGGTTCATTCTTGGTTTCATTCTTCTTAGAATGCATTCCTCAGATGTAAACTCAGATTGCATTAGAAGTACAACCGGTGGGATAACCACGTATGAAGCGATAGACTAGTCTATCTCCGAGGCTAGGATCAGAGTCAGAGTTCAGGTTTGCTGGTGATTTCTTCACTTGGATGAGACATCAATTGATCATGATATAAGATTTTCAATACATCAGAGTGGATTTTCATGGGAGCATGGACCTGGTCCTTCCATATGGGGTGGACTGGGAGGCGTCAGGTAAGAAACCAAAACAATCTTGTCAAGTGTTTTTTTATTTTAAAACTTATATTATATTTTTTTTGTATGTAGAAGAGTTCTTAACAGATGTATGATTTCATCATACAGACAAGGGAGCAACACGTTCGATAGAGATACCGACACTAGGGCATCGTGGGGATGCTCAGATTGTGGTAGATCAAGTGGTAGCAGTAGGAGGTCTCCAAGAGGTTGAAAAAAACCTCCAAGGCCTCACGATGGGTATCCCTCCTCTTAGGAGGCAGGAGGTTCCCCTACATATATAGAGACACACCATGGGAGTGCCTGAGATTGTTAACTCTTTATTGAGGTGAGTAGCTCTTGCAGTGATGTACTACTCGGAGTACAATGTGATATAGGAAGATTAGAGTCTTCTTGATGATTGTATAGTCTATATGACGATGTTTATGGGTGTAAAGACCCAATATTGTTCCCTTCAATGTACTTTTTGATGTAACCAAACTTTTTCATCATGCAATATATATACATATATCCAAGTTTTTACAGTGCCAAATGATGTTTTTAATGTGATGTGCTTTAATTTACATGTGATGTATGATTTATTTCCTTTATGAACCCTTATCTATGTGTGAGATACCGATCCATTATGTAATTGGATACTGAATCCGAAATTGCATTGAATTCTCTTGGTATGTGTCTGTATTTGATAAAATCAAACATTCGTTCAAGACAACAAACTCATAAGTGGAGACGTAGTAGGATAGGATTGCAAATAGCATATATTCTATTAAGTTGTTAGACCACGAGTTGAGAGTCTAGGTTAACGATCATATGAGAAACACCTAGGGAGGAGGCTTCAGTTAAAAGTCCAATGAGAGAATGATATTATTCCATGTTTTTAGTTGCTGATCCTAAGAAAATACCTCCTGAAATCACCATCTCATCAGAGTGGTAAATGACCCAAGCTGCAGAAACAATGTTTTGGGTGTGTTGACTAGCGCCATCTGCAAACCCGACAAATATAGGAAAGGAAGATTCCACCTACACATGAAAACACAAGACACAATATAAGAGGCAAGGAAAAAAATCATGCACACAAAAGAAAAAGACACACCAAACTAAAAATACAATAGTGTAGAAAGCACACATGCTAGATATTCTAAGCATAGTACTTCTTAAGGTAAATCCTATTTCGAGGCTCACCCTAGGATATTCCGTCATAGTCGACTAACTCGTAGGAGCCTCTATGTAAAAGACGTTTCACGATGTAAGGACCATGCCACAGAGGTTCTAACTTGCCTGTCCCTAATTTATCATGAGCCTGGTCATAGACAAGGACTAGGTCTCCTTCTGCAAAAGTACGAGGGTGGACAGATTTGAAATATTGATTCTTGATCTACTTTTGATACGTCTCGTTAACGAGAGAAGCATCACGACGTGTTTCACCCAACCTAGTCAGATGTAATAAATGTTCTTCTTCAGCATAAGTATGGGGTAGAAGTTCTACTTTGAGTTTCAATGAGGGAATTTTGCAATCAATGGGAAATACAAATTCTATGCTATACACTAACTGGAAAGGAGTGAATCCAATGGCAGTCTTCACTGAAGTACGGTAAGCCTAAAGAGCAGAGAAAATTTGTAGATTCCAAGATGTCTTGTTTTCCCCTACCATATGTTGAATCATGGTTTTAAGGACCTTGTTTATGGCTTCAACTTGTCCATTTTCCTGAGGATAGTACGGGGATGATTTCTCATGGAGAAAACCCAATTTGGCATGCAACTCACCCATCATATAGTTTTGAAAGTGAGAACCATGATCATTGAAAATGGTGCGTGGAACACCAAAGAGAGTGATGATGTGGTTGAAAAATAAAAGAGCTATAGTACGAACATCATTCAGAAAGGTAGGCATAGCCTCAACCCATTTTTTGAAGTAATCGATGAAGATGATTATATAACTATGCCCCCTCATTGAGGTAGTCTTACACTGCATGAAATCAATACCCCATTTGGAAAAGGGGTCGATGGCAAGAATGGGATGTAGCGGAGCAGGGTGGGTGCATGCCTTTTTGTGAAAAACTTGGCAGGGTGGGAATTTTTTGACTGCCTCAATACAATCTTTGAAAATCAAGGGCCAAAAGTAGTTGGAGCATAAAAGTTTCTGAGTTGTATCCATCCCATAAAGGTGACCACCACATGCTCCAAGGTGACAGTAATTAAAAATGCATTCAACCTCTTCATGAGTAAAACATTTTCGGAGGATAGTATCAATACCACGATGATACAAAGTGTCATCGATGATAAGGTAACGATGAGAATGGTGATGAATGTGTCGATGTTCTTCACAAGAGATATCAAGCTGAAAACGTTGGGTCTGGAGATAAAGAAGGATATCTCCATACCAAGGATCGGATGTGCTGATGAGGAACATAGTTTCATCGGGGAGAGAATATTTGGGCTCAGTATCTT
>JZKD02S1693032.1:122461-133959 GCA_000966675.3 Picea glauca | reverse complement strand
ATGTATTATGGTGCATTTTTTTTTTACGGAAATGATGGTTCATCTTGTGTTTCCACTCAATCATGGTTTTGCTCGTTACTCCACCATGCCCCAAAAGGTTTTGGCCATTTTCGAGTCAATCCAAAGCCTCTAAAAACCCTAAAATGTAGGAGATCAATCATAACCCTATCTTTTTGTTAAATTATAATGGAAGTGGGTGAAAATGTGCATTTTAAATAAACTTTAGACATTGCACATTTTAGTAGACGAAAAAAGAGTGATAATAAAATAAGACGAGATCAAACTTAGGCTAAAAATGTGCATTTTTCATAAACTTTAGATATCACCCATTTTGATGAGTGATTATAAAGTAAGATGAAAATCAAACTTAGTGATTGTAGTAATCAAACCTCAAGCAATGGTAATAAATATCCAATCCACCCCTCCTAGACCACAACTTCATAAGTAATTGACTTTTTCTCCTTCTCTCCTTTTTCTTTTTCTTTATTCTTCTCTTCTCTCCTTAAAAAAATTAGAAAAAACAAATAACTAAATAACCATCTCCTAATTTGTGAACAACAAAAAATTATAATTAATTTTTAAAATTATAATTTATTTACATAATAAATTATTAAAAATGTAAATTTAAGTGGTTGAGTTTGTATACTTTGAGCACTTAAGAGTTTTTTCAGAGTTAAATTTATTGATGCATTCAAAATACAATTTAAACAACAAAAATAGGTGATTTCACCCAAATATATATTTAGACTTGAAAAATGTCAAAAAGTTTAGACAACTCAAGTCTAAAAATGTTTTTATTTGATTAAGAAGCAAAAGTGGTCTTTAATTTGACTAAGTCTACCCATTAAGAAAGAATAAATAATTTCAAATGGTGTTGTCTAATTGTTCTAAGAAATGTTTTTTTTTTTTTGACTAATTAATAACATAACTCTACACTAAATCATTAGTTTTTTTGTTGTTGTTTAAAATCCATTTCTAAATACAAAAATGAATTCAGCATATTAAAAAACCTTTCAGACATTTTAATTATACAGAAATAATTACTCAAATCTACTAATCTAACATTTTCTTTAAACGAAATTCTTAAAAAACAAAAAAAACATACATTTAGTACACCTTAAAACATTTAAAAACGACATTTCAAATGGTCTAATTTTCCCGTGATGAGTCAACCACCATTTATGAACAAATGCTTAATAAATGCTGATGCTGAGTGTCCGAACGGCTAATTAACCACTGATTTATTGACTTTTCTCTTTAACAGAGTCCGAACCTCAAATGATCAGAGCTGGTGTAAATAGGGCTACATTGTACAAACCCGTTTTAAACGCCATCTTTGAGATTTTAGCTTTAGGTTTTACCATCTTGAAGCTCTGTCCGTAAGGCTCCCATGAGGGGCAGGATATACGCAATTCACTTCCACACCAGTTCTTATGCTGAAGGCAGATTTTGAGGCTTTGAAAATTTACCAAAAATTGAGAAATCTGATTTGAATTTTGTAATTTTGGCATCGGCAATGCAAAGCAGCTTTTCAACATTTATCCGAGTTGCAGAAACTCAAACAATGGAGGCCGTTCCGGAGGATAGCAAGCCTTTGCAGAATAACTGAAAAACCAGCATTATGACTTAAATTTTGTGACATTCGTTCCCGACCGTGCAAAACAAATTTTCACATAAATCCGAGTTGCAGGGACCCTAAGAACGATGGCCGTTCTCGGAAATAAATAGCAAGGATTTAAGAAGAGCATTCAGGCTTAAATTTCGTCAGATTGGCCCCGGTTATGCAAAGCAGGCTTTCAACGTTAATCCGAGATGTAGAAGACCTAACGATGGAGACCGTTCCGAGGAATTAGTCATTTTCGAGCGTATTTTGAAACAGGTACGCGTTTATTGCTCTGAAAATCTTGGGTTTCAGAATTTGTCGTTATAATTTCCTCTATTTTGGTCCTGTAGTTCAGCGAGATCTAAGATTTATGTCGAAATGGAAAGATAGCGGAAAATTGGTGTGGTGGAAGGGATATTTGAGGGAGAGTTCAGTGTTATTTTTGCAATGTAATGGAGCCCGAGGACGCCGGTGAAGACAAGCGCACAGGAATGGATAATTTTCCTTACTCGATGCTACGGAACGATCAGGTCATGACGGAGTCCCAACTGGAGACTCTGCGCAGACAGATTTGTGTTTATTCCACCATTTGCAGCCAGCTGGTCGAAATGCACAAGGTTATGTCGCAGCAGTCCCGTGAGTACTACAATCATTTGTTATTGTTGTGTGTGCTTTTCCTTTCCTGTTTCCTTCAAACTCATTATTCCATCTCTTTTAAAGTTCTTTGAGAAACATCCATGATGGGTTGCACTGCTTAGCGCAGAGTTCCTTGAGCTTATATGCTATGTATGAGGTGTGCTGTTATGCCAAAATGTCCTGGATCATGACAACGAAAATGAAATTCAGAAAAAGAAAACTGCCACTGCAAAAGATATGATAGAATTGATAAATTCACATATTTAAACCCAAAAACAAATACACATATTTTTATAACTTCAAATCTGATTCAAAGATATGTGAAGACAGAAATCAATGTTATGTTGTTTTTCTTCATATAAGATATGATCGATATATTATTACAATGATGAGTGTTTCATATATAGGGAACATATGGTGACCATCCATGAGAGAGGATGCTTCACTTGAATAATCAATAACTATTTATTATTATCATTTACTTATTATATATGATATTTAATAATCAATAATTATATTTTTAATTATTATTCTAAGAGAATGTCTTCCCGATGTTGTCCAAACATCAACACTCCCTCTCTACAAGGTCCTTCATCTCAAACTTAGAGGCCAATGCATACTTGCATTCAACAATAAGGCTCTCTATATCGGTGAGGAATAAATCATCAATGTAGAGGACCAAAATCAAGGACTCACCATTAACAATCTTATAGTACATGCTAGGATCGACAACACTTTTGCTGAATCCCAAAAATCATCAGGTGTCCATCAATCCTCGCATACCAAGCTCAAGGTGGCTACTTGAGTCTATACAAGGCTGTCTTCAACCTGCACACATGAGACTCCTTCTCATGTATCACAAAACCATCTGGCTGCTCGATGTATACTTCTTCCTCAATCTCTCCATTGCGAAAGGTTGTTTTTACATCCATCTGATATACTCTCTAACCCATGGATGATGTAGGGGAAATAATCATTTGGATAGAAGTGTATCGAGCAACGGGAGCAAATATCTCCTCATAATCTATTCCCTCCACATGAGAGAATCCTCTAGCAACAAATCTCGTTTTGTGCCTCTCGATGCTCTCGTCAACTGTGTGTTTGATCTTGTAGATCCATTTGAAAGTCACTACAGATTTCCCTTCAGGTCTCGGAACAATATCCCACACATCATTCTTCATGATGGACTGATGCTCCTCCATCATGGCATCTCTCCATACTTGCTGGCTAGATGCCTCCTCATAACAGGAAGGCTCAGAATCAATGATGTGGCTCATAGCTGCGGCTTAGCACGAATATCTCTGCGGTCTCTTGCTCTCTCAGAAGGTACCACGAGGAGTTGCATGTCCTTCTTCCTCCTGCAGAGTCCGACGATCTCTTCTGACCTACTGCAATATCTCTGGGAACATAAACTGCTCCCTTCGGGACTTTGTAACTGTTAAACACTGAGACTGAGAGTAACTTCTCTACTCTGTCAGCAACTGCCCTCCTCTGGGGCCGCTCTATGTGGAATTGGCTCCTCCACTCTCTCTCTGCAATTGCTTCCTCTGCAACTGCTCTATCTGGAACTGAGAGTGGCTCAATAACTTATCCCTCTGGAGCTGAAAATCCTACTTGTCCATTTTGCCTCATTGGCTGCTCCCTCTTTCTAGGAGACCCCTCTTGCCACAAGCCCTCTTCTTAACATAGAGAACTTCATCTTTCAATTGTACCCAATTGATATTCCAATATGACACATGATCCATCTTTGGAGGTATTGCTCCAATTAACAATATCGAATATTTTCCACTAGCAAATTATGAGCAGCAAGGGGGCCGTGGAGAATTCCGTTAAATGCCCCATTAACATGATGTTGCCTCACTTTTTATACATTTGCTTTTACTTCAGGATGGAACCCACTCATTAAGAAATCTTGGTCAATTTCACAAGATGAGAAATTCGTGCCTCTGCAATGCCTCCCATCGACCTTTATTACTTGTCTCTTTGGGTTCCTCGTCGATCATCACGACAACCTTGCCTCTAGTATAGTCCATGGGAAAAAAATTGCAGGATAACAAATCATAGCCCGAGAATGAGTAATAGAAAAGGCATTCTCCACCATATGTTCTACGATACTGGTTAACAAAATGAAATAACGATCTAGCTCTTTCAAGAAGGCGATGGAAATAAGGATTGTTAATGAGTACAAAGACGATGGAGGCAACAACCAATGCTGCAACAGTCTCTGCTGTGATTTCTGCCTCGAGAGTGGATTTCCTCGCACCTGCCACCGTCAGAAACTACAAACTTCGTCCATCCAACGATCCTTTACGGCTCAATTGGACATAGAACCTTTTATACAACAAAATTAAAAGGTATCTGTAACATGGGATACACGACACAAGGGGAAGACATATTGAGAGAAGGGGAAGCAAGACTTTGCAGTTAGGGTCTCGAACAAGCACACAATTTGCATTATACACATTGTGTATCTCCTGCCTCATAGCCCATTGCATCCTCTATTGATGGATACCATTGTCGCCTGTTTAGACTCTCGAATTTATGAATATGATCAGTCCGAAGAATAAACCCCGTAGATCCCTTCTAACTCAACACCAATAAATAGATCCCTCTGGTTGATTTGCAAAGGAGGTGCCAAAATTTTTCTTCTCGTCTCATTTGCCACAGAAAATTATGGGCTATGCTTTGAGATACATAGAAATGGTGTTGGGATCAATTTTATCCACGCCAACCCACCCAACAGATAACTTGTGGGGTAAATCACACCAATTTTTTTTATGTTAATAGAGCGCTTCTATACATCTCTGGTCTGGGCTACTCAACCTTAGAAACGAGGTTTGTCACCGGGGGTTTTACAACCCCATCAATACTTTCAATAGCTAACAATAAAGATTCGATGAGAAGTGCTACCCCCATCTTCCCTCTTCGACAGACGCAACATAAGTTCCTTCACAAAAATGGCGTTGGGATTTCAAATTTCAGTACTACTAGATGAGTGTATGTTGATTCTAGCGATTGGAGTCAAGTGAGTTGATGTTAGAAAGGAAGACAAAAATCTCCTTTACCTCTCAAAGAAACCAACAAACAAAATGTAGGAGAAAAACTCTCTTTGCTCTTACTCCTAAGCTCATTTAGGACTACATCCTCAAAACTCTTATATTCTTGGGCTCTCCTATCAGGAAGTCACACCCAAACAACTTGCTCTGATACCATGTTGTTTTTCTTCATATAAGATACGATCAATATATTATTACAATGATGAGTGTTCCATATATAGGGAACATATGGTGACTATCCATGAGAGGATGCGTCCCTTGAATAATCAATAACTATTTATTATTATCATTTACTTATTATATATGATATTTAATAATCAATAATTATATTATTAATTATTAATATAAGAGAATGTCTTCCCGATGTTGTCCAAACATTAACATGTTAGAGCATAATCTATTAAATATTTATCTCACAGGCATAGTCTGTGTGTGTGTTTTTTGGTTTTCTTAGTTTAACAAAAGACTGAATATTAAGGACTTTTTATGAATTTTGTTTAAAAAAAATGCTTGGCCAGTTTGATTCATCGTTAAATTTGCTAGCACTTGAGATTCGTTGATTTTGATTTTTTTCAGAAAAATGCCGAATGTGATGAGCAAGCTTATGCCATTCCAGGAGTGATAATGGAACCTTGGTGGATGACTTAATATTTCATTGACCTGACCCAGTGAATTGGTGCCCCATTGGCCCTTTATTTATTTTTTGTTTTGTTAAGTCCAAAAGGAGAAGGAAACCTTGTTTTTTTAGAGTTCAAAACCTTACACCTTCTTTATAATGCTCATTTAGAATTTGAACGCAATTTTAAGGCCACTTGAAACTGACTAATATGTCTCAGTAGATAAAAATACTTTGTCATACAGTAAATTTGAAGAATGCAGGAATAAGTTACTAAAATTCGTCTCAAGCTACTTTTACATGATAGTAAAATACGTAAATTTAGAATAGCGTCTCAACAGAATCCTATGGAAATTGAATGAGTTCCACTCAAAGTTTATCTCAGTTTATGGGCTTGCATGAAGTGGACCATAGAAGAGCGATGTGCATTATATTGGTGCCAGGATATGTAGATTCTTTTATTGTTTACTATACCTCTTCACCAAGTTTGATTGCATTTATTTTGTGATGTGCAAGATTCCAATTGAACTGCATTTGTTTTATAATTTGAGCTGTGTTCTTGCTTCTAAACATAAAAGGTAGGATTATCAATGAATATTCTCCAATTGTCATCAAGCACATTGTTCTGTTTTCTACTCAGGGTATTAAACTTACACTTTTAATTCTTTTAAGATAATTGCCTTCTGCATGTTGGTTTACCATTTTTTGCAAGTGGCAGAAGGAGAAGATAGGAGAAAGAAGGAGGAGGAGAATAAGAAAAAGAGGGCATAGGAAGAGAAAATAAAATAAAAGGAAGAAGTGACAAGAGGAGATAAAAAAGAAAGAGGAGGAAAAGAATTAGGTTGAAGAGGCCAAGGCAAAAAAAGAAACAACAAAAGAATTCAAAAACCAAACAACAGTTGACTAGACAATCATTGACCCTATTGGAGACAAATATTATAGTCAAAACTATGCTTGCTAAGGCGATTACTATTGATACTAAGCTTTGCGACACTTTTATCCAAAGGACGAAATAGAGGCTCCATAGGCCTCCATAATTGGAGGTTTTGATGATGTTTATGTTAAGGTGTTGGCATAAGTGGCACCAAAGCAGACCCAAAATGGGAGACAAGGTCATAACAAAATCCGTCATTAACATGGAAGGATGATCTTAAACTCTTTTCGACCTTTGATTACAAATAAGCCTCAAAACTAATCGACATTGGTTGATTACCAGGTCTCAAGGCAGACAATATTGGAAACAGTCTTGGCAACTTTTGACAAATTTGTGTGAAATAAAAATGGTGGCAAGAAGTTAGTTGATGAACTTCCATCTGAAGAAATTTGAGGTTCCTAAGGCTGCCCAACAGGCCTGTCATGTGACCTCTTGTTGGGCACTAAGTTCAAGGTACTTTCAAACTGTTTTCTCACTGTTTTCTCGCTGTCCAAAACAGCCAACTAATCTGAACTTTACCCAACTGTAAATCTGCCTTAAGCTTTGATTTAATGCTCTTTAGTGCCTCTTGTTATAAGGTTTAATGAAGGATAGTTTTGCTGTCCAAGTTAGTCTTCCTTAACATGCATTAAACATCAAATACACCATTAGGATCTTTAACAACCTACAGCTGAAAGTACTAAGCAAACCATGACAAATGAACACATGTGTTTTTGGTCAACATGACTCTGGAAAAACCCCCAAGGGGAAAACCAGTAAGAGAGATAGATATATATTGGAGATCTCAAAGCAAATGCTACAACAAGTAAATACACAAGGAACCTGATACAATACAAGCTTCTTCTCAAGCTTGCAGTGGAGTCTCTTGATTTTAGCGCCCCTTTGCCTTGGTTTGTGCCCCTTACCTTGGCCCTTGTGCCCCTTGCTAATTGTGACTGCTAGCATAGTAGAATGCGCCCTAGTCCTTGGATCCCTCTACCAACACCCAAGTGCGCCCTCACTTGTGTAATGGATGCTCCCTCCTCTCTTCTCAAGAATGGCGCCCCAATACTCCACAAGTGTGCCGTCAAACACACACAAGCGCCTCTCCTCTCAAGATGTGCCCATAACCACTACTAGCTTGCTTCCTCACCTTTGCATCCTCTATGATCAAGAAGACAACCTCAAACCCTCATGTGCCCTTCTCTTCTCAAGAAGTGCACCCTTCTCATCTCCAAACCCTCACTTGCTCTCTTCCTCTTCACTCACTCTCTCAAGTGAACAATTGATCTCCTTTTTCCTCCTTTGCCTCCTTTAGCCTAATCTCAAGGCTAACCTAGAAAACCAAGGGCCCAGATTAGATCTAAGCCTTCCTCCAAAAGGAATGGATGAGATTAGATCTCATCATTCACTTAAGTTTCCATAGTTCACCTCATGTTCATTAATTCACACTTAAGTGAAATTAATGTCACTTTATGACTTAAGTGAATAAAGTCACTTTAGACTTAAGTGAATAAAGTCAAAGTGAAATTATAACATAAAGTACAAGCATGAGGGTAATACTCTCTCCCTTTGTTTTTAGAGACTCACAAACACAAGGGGACCACTTTCCAAGGTACCCAAATCTCAACACTCCCTCTTACCGAGGAAAGTGTTACTCACCCCTCCAAACTTGTCCCTAAAGTGGACATCCTTGCCTCTTGGCAAGGCCTCGGTGAATAAATTTGCAACCTATTCATCAAAAGCAACCTCTGACTCTAATCTGCTCGTCACCATAGCCAAGTGGGACCCAAATCTCTCTGGTGCCCTGCTCTCTCTCATCAACCTCTGAGGCTCTCCAACATACTCCTTGGCATCCTTTAGGGTCTCTTGAAATCATCTCGGTTTCCTCTTCCATGAAGTAACCTCTGGCGGAGTAGTCTCCCCATGCCTCTGAGTCTCATGCACAGATCTATGATCAGTAGTCTGTGACCCTGAAGCATCCGCACCAACTATCTGTATACTCGACAACTGTGACTCTATACCTGTCCCGGGTGGACCAGTCACCCCTGAACTCGGTGTACTCGACACCTGAGGTTGCGTCTCCTGCGAAGCATCACTATGCAACTGTGGGACCTCCTCAACTCTGTCTCTCAACTTGAGAGATCTCCCAAAAGCTCTACCCTCCTCAAATCTAATATCTCTCCTCACCACCACTCTCCTCAGTGCTGGAATGTAGATCTGGTAGGCCTTCGTGACCTCTGAGTATCCAACTAGCATCCCTCTCTCTGCTGTGGGATCTAGCTTTTTCCTCTTCTCTGAGGGGACATGAGAGAACGTTGAGCACCCAAATATGCGTAGGTGCTCAACATCAAGCCTACACCCGCTGAAGGCCTCCTCATAAGTCTTCCTTCCCAAATCTCTATGGGGACTCTTGTTCTGCAGATAAATTGCAATACTGCAAGCCTTTGCCCACAAGTAGAATGGTAGTGCTTGATCATGCAACATACTCCTCGCTGCACCCACTATGGCCCTATTCTTCCTCTCTGCAACCACATTTTGCTGAGGGTTGTAAGGAACGGTCAATTGTCTTCTGATACCCTTCTCGGTACACCTTCTCGGTACAAAACTTTACAAACTTCGTGGAGGTATACTCAGCTCCATTATCTGACTGCAAAACCTTGATCTTTCTTCATGTCTGGTTCTCCACAAGAGCTCTAAACTCTTGGAACCTCTTGAAGACTTCACTCTTGGTTTTCAGGAAAAACATCCAGGTCTTCCTGGAGTGGTCATCTATGAAAGTAACATAATACTCCCAACCACCCAAGGAAATTCGTGACATGGGCCCACACACATCTGTGTGTATCAAGTCTAGTACCCCAGCTGATCTACTGTCATTGCTAGGAAAGGTAGTCTTGGTGTACTTCGCAAGAGAACACCCTCTGCACACTTCCTGATGCTCAACATTGAACTGTGGCATACCCATCACAATATCTCTCAGCGATCTCAGAGCTCCATGATGCAAATGAGCCATCCTCTGATGCCATAGCTCACACAACTAACTGCTGTTGCTGCTACTCATCAAAGCATACAAGGGATGGAAAAACAATCTATACAGGTGCCCCTCTCTCGTCCCAATCACTCTGTCAGAAGTGACATTGGACCCCTTAGGGTGAATGAGGACCTCTGTTCCTCTGAAGGACACCTCAAGCCCCCTATCCTGAATGGAGGAAACCAAAATAATATTCTTCTTCAACCCTGGGACATCCAAAACATCCCTGAACACCAAGGGTGGCATACACTCCCTCTAAAATGATACTGTGCCGCGCCCGACCGCATTGACTATGGTGTTGTCTCCAAGAACAATCTCCAACTTGATCTCCATATATCGGAGATCAATGTGCTCTCTCACACCTGACATGTGACTCGATGCTCCACTGTCAATATACCAGATTCTGGATGGCGACTCAATTGTTGAACAACAAACTATCAAGGAACATTCCCTCTCAAACTGAGAGGCAAACTCCTCCTCCTTAGCTGTCGCTACAGTACCACCTTGCTTCTTCTTCTTCTTGTTGGGACACTGTCCAACATAATGCCCCAACTGGTTACAAGCAAAGCATCTCACTTTGCTCATATCCCTCTGTTGCTCACCTCCTCTCTGTTGCTGCTTAGCCCCACCCTTGGGCCCCTGCTTGGTCTTCTTCTTTCCCTTAGCCACAAGAGAAAGATCACCCTCATCACCATCCCCACCCTGCTGTCGACTAGAAGTTCCAGAGCCAACTCTAAGCTCCTCCTGCACAAAGTCATCCTAGAGCCTCTCCCAACCGGGCATATGCTCTCTAGCCACGATGCCTTGTACAAAACTCTCCCAAGGTTTGGAGAAGCCATTTAAGGCTGTCCTCACCAACTCTGAGGTATCTACTATCTCGCCAATTGCTGCCAACTCATCACGAATCTAAGAAAATCTCGTGAGGAAAGAGGTAACTGTATTTGTCTTCATCATCTTGGTGACCCTTAGCTTCTACTGGAGCAACATCTTCCGGTTCTGGTTAGGACTCTGGTAAAGACTGCATAATGACTGCCACATCTGAAATGCAAACTCTTTACCGGAAATGTGAGAAATGCCATGGTCCTTGACCGCATCAAGGATATTCCTCTTGGCCTTGATGTTCCTTATCCGACACTCAACCATGAGACTGTATCTCTAGGAGGAACCACAAGATACTCCACAATATCCCATAGCTCAAGTTCCTCCAAGGTCAAGACTATTTGGCCTTTCACGAAGACCAGTTACCTTCCCTTGCAAGCCTATCTTCCACCCTCAAACCAGCCACCAACATGGTTGCCATCTGATGCTAAAACTGATACACTCTGACCAAGTAAAACTGAGCAACACTGAACAACACAACAAAGCCTCCAACACACAAAACTCAAGTGTGAAAAATGAAGATTCCACACAAGTGAAAAATCTGCCAAATGTTTGCCACAAAAATCAGCCACCTCTTGTGCCCTTAGGCTCTGATACCATGCAGAAATTTGAGGTTCCTAAGGCTGCCCAACAGGCCTGTCATGTGACCTGTTATCCATCAAAGTTGCACTGAGATGGACTTCCAGCGAGCCGCCAAAGTTTGAACATCACTTGTTCAAAATTCATAGTTCAGAAGTTCAGCCGGTCATAAAGACCACCCTGTT
>JZKD02S1693032.1:74270-90951 GCA_000966675.3 Picea glauca | reverse complement strand
AAGAGAAGAAATACCAAGAAGTACAAGACGACCCATCTACACCATTGTAGAAGCCCCAAAAAACATATTGAAGAACAGAAGAAGTTGGCCCCACTAGTGAAAAGAAGGCGCTTAGACAAGTATAAATAGAGGCAGAGTCATTTCATTTTGACACATACAACTCTTCTCCTCAAGGGCGCACTTGCTAGTTGTTAGTTGCAGTAGTGAGATTTTCGCTATCTTTTGGAGTTCTTGTTCTCTTGGTGTATGCGCTAGACTTGGAGAGGTGCTAGGCTTGAATAAGCCTTCTTGATTATATTTTGGCTATCTTATTGAGAAGATGCTAGCTCTTGAAGACGCTAGGCTTTGGAGAGATACTTCTTGCATGGTATTTTGGCTATTGATGGTGATGCACTGGTAATATCTTGGACTGAATTCTTCTATAGAAAAGTTGCTGGGCTTTTCTCCCGAGTTCAGGTTTTCCCAGGATAAATCTTGTGTCTATTGTGCATGGCTATCTCTCTATGATTTTGTGATTTCTGCAGCAGTTTATTTTAGTTGAAATTTTCAATGTATTTAATCTATGATAACAATGGTATTAAAATCTGTTTGAAAATCATAAGGCAATAATAATTAGATCTGGAAATTAGAAAAATTAACACAAAGGCTCACTAATCTCCTATCTAATCAAAAGAAATAGTGAAGACTAAGACCCTACAAGAAGGGGTCCTCAAGGGAGCATCTTCACTAACATAATCAACTATAGCTTGATAAATGTATTCAATACCTTCGCTAGGGTTCCCAAATGGATAAACAAAGCAAGGAATTAAATAATTACCAAACTAACAAAGGAAGAAGGAGGGAGTTACCCCAAAACATCTTCCTTCCAAGTGGTAGACTTTACCCTTCAATGGATCGATCTTGTTAGCTTGTAGAAGACTTGAACATTCAGAATCTATATTTATGCACCAAATAGCAACCAAGAGAGAAGAGCTTCAAGAATTGACACCAAAATGCCTCAATAGGTAGATATTCAACAAATTTGCATTCTCAATCTAATCAATGACAAATTGAAATGTGAGGGGGAGCCTCTTTTATAGAGGAGGCTTCAACAACCCTCATATTACGAAAATCTTTTTATCTCCTTAGATCTAGCCTAGGAGATCTCACAATAGACTTGTCTTCCAACTAACTACGGAGACAAGGTCAAATAATACATAAAACACAATAGTAGATGTGCTACATGTACAATATTCCCCCAAGAGAGGGAGACATCCCACCAAAATAGTCAAGTGGAGGTCAAGGGAGGCTAGCATCCCTCCATGATGCAAGGTAACCTCCTCAAGATGCCTCTCCAATGAAGATAGATTCACTAAATATGCCAAACAACTATGCTCAAGATAAGGAGAGTTTACATGTGTGGCATGAGGGAGGCTCAAAGAGGGGGAAACTCACCTAAAATCAACACGAACGATCACATGGGAGGTCCTCAATGCATAACCTCCCTAAATCATGCTAACAACATCCTCAAGTCAAGAGAGGCCCTAGAAGGTCCACATGTGCCAAGTAGATGCTCCAATGACTAAGTAATGCATCCTCCAAGGTGGACGTCTCATCAAATTGTGTGACACGTGCCTCCAAATGTGTGAGAAGGCTGAGCGCTCCGAGATCTATGACACGACATGGCATGGATAAGCAAGGTGCATGAAGAAAGGCCCTGAAGTGCCTAGGGCATTGTGACTAGTGCCTAGAGAGTTGTGAAGTTGCCACGAGAGTTGTGGTGATGCCTTGGGAGTTGTGTCTTCGCATGAAAATATGGAGAGCAACCTCAAGTGATGGATACATGTCAAGAGTCCCCAAAGTGATAGGGAGATGATAACCTAGGCCAAAGTGTGACAATTACATAGGGAGATCCATGCTTGGGCATAAAATAAGTGTGCTCTCCAGGTATAGCAACCTTTACAATACATCAACACACTTTTACATAAAGGTAAAGTGAAAAAAAACCCAGGGGTTCCCTAAGTCATGTGTCCTAATAGCTCCACTCTAAGACTTTTGTGCTTTGGTTTCTCACTTGACTGATCTCTCCAACCATATGGTTCGCATCGGTTTTCCTCTGGCATGATCACACCACATCATTTACTCGATACACAAATCGGGCCCCAACTCGGATCCCAACAATTACAGGACGATCATGGTGGGCCATACTTTGTCGAAGCTCTATGCTACGACTCTCCATAGGAAGCTCTCTAGTGAGCTGGAGTGTAGACACCTCAGAGTTGGGACAGACAAGATTTCAATCTGCTCATCAAACCATTGATCACATCTTTGCCCTTCATGCCATCATTGTGGAGGCACTACATCAGTCTTCAAAGGTCTACTGCTACTTTGTAGATTTTTGAAAGGCTTTCAACTCTGTCCTGAGAGAAGCCCTGTTCCAAAGGCTTAGAGACATTGGCATCTCTCATACCCTATTGACTGCCATCATACACCTCTATGAGTCGGTTCTTGGTTGTCTCCGCACTGTTTACTAGATGTCAGATTTCATCAGGAGTACCATCGGAGTTAAACTTTTGCCAATGATGTGGTCCTCCTAGTCTTGACTCCAAAGGGATTACAAAGATAGTTGGATGCCCTAGCTCTCTTCTGTGATCTTCGACAATTGACGATCAATCTAGGTAAAACCAAGATTATGATCTTCAACGGGTCGAAGAAGTCCGTAGACCTTCATTTCTTCTTTAGAGGGGAGGAGATCGAGATCATCAACACCTACGTACTTGGGAGTACGATTTATAGGACCTTGTTTAAGTTTGCGACGGACAGTCTAGCCTCGAATTGCCAAGGGCTATGGGTCTTTAGCCCTTCTCGAGAGATGGTGTTTTCGCCACCATTTTCAAGACATCTCACCAAGATGTCTCTCATGTACTCCCTTATCCAACCCACTGTTCTCTATGTCTCAAAGATTTGGGGGCCTTCCTTACTAGATTCTAATTGGGCCTAAGTGGAGAGAGTCCAGACCCTTCTCCTCCAATGCATCATTAGATGCAAGCAGTTAGTCCCTCATCACATTATCCTAACCGAGTTTGGGGCTCAACCCTTCCGACTTGAGACAGTATTTGGACTGGTCTCTTTTTTGCATCGCATCGGGGACTTAGTTGACTCGGTGAAGGGTCAAGATTGATACTTGTACTTGGCTTATTGCTCTTCTAAGACCATTGCGTCTCTAGCCGATTAGGCTGGGCTCGAGGTTGGTTCACAGGGGTGTCAGATCTTTTGGAGTCCGTGGGCATTTAGGTTGATCGCCTCCCTCTATTTCGGTATTCCTCGGATGCACTTGGCCATCTCTTACCGACTAGACATGTGTTGAACAAAATCATCAAAGATGACATTTATAGCCAGTTTATCCAGATCACTTAGGTTAACCCCCTTAGTGGGTTACGCCCAAAGATGGCCTTTTACGTTGAACATTTCTTGGAGCTTAGGGATGGCTTTATCGTTTGACCACAGTATACATTTCGCCACTGGGGACATGATCTTCACATTCCTCTAGGCCAATTCAGAGTAGAGACAGACCACTAGATCGACTGACAAGATAGGATCTGTCAGTTATGCCAACTACAGGAGGTCGAGATTGAGGAGCACTTCATCTTTCATTGCCCCATTTATTATGAGATCAGGGGGCCATTTAATTGCTTATTTAGGGGGATTCAGACTGTCATAGGTTTCTTCAGGTATCTGGATCAGCGGTGCTTAGCCTTATACATACAGGAGGCCCTCAGGCTCCAAGCCCATACTCTTCAGCCTCGCACTAGACCAGAACCTACACGGCGAATCACCTCCTTCACGGTGCTAACCTCAAGAAGGGGCACTATGCGATAGACCGACACCAACGCAACCTCAAACTCCAAATCAATGCAGACCCGTGGGACCTTACCTTGCCCCACGAGATTTCAGCTGCATGACCAGAACATATCCCTTCCCAGGGGATGAATGCGATCCCCCAGACCACGTTGGTGCACTACCTCTACCAATCAGTGGTGCAATGAGCGATCCAGACACCCCACTAGTTCCTCCTCAGGACACCCGACTATACTCAACTTTCTTCATTTGGCCTCGAATGGTAGGAGAGATGGGTCTATTCCATGACAAACCTACTTCCTTTCTTCTAGTTCCTCTTGTCCATGGATCTTCTCCTACACATCTCATCATCAGAGCAGGTCTTTGAACTCGGGGTTGAGGATTCTCCATGCCTTGGAGTAGATCTCGCCATCTACTACTGTACCTTATTGTACTTTATTCTCTGCATCTCGCCTTTTATAGGAGACCTATTCGTACTCCTGCACTATATTGACATCATTGTACTCCACAATCCCTTTGACCTACTTTTGTGTTCATTAGTCGGACATTAATAAAATTATCTTATCTTATCTTATCTATGAGATGTTTAGAATGAGCGATAAGGGGCGAGACTATCTTGAAATGCAGACTAAGAGGATAGGCCATGACAAACCACAAAGTGTCTAGAGCAAACACCTAGATGAAAAAAAACACTTTACATAGATCACTAAGCATAGCCTAGTACAATACATAAGATACAATGGTCACACTTTTGGCTTATCATGATATGTAATACAAATCATCGCGATGTCACAACTAATCACGGAACCCTGGGCTTTGACATCATCTCAAGATAGGCACGAGATCCACTCATCTACTGGAACATATATGGAAAATAAAATAAGGTACATTGAAGTGAAACTGAGGGGTAACATAGCCTTTTACTCCATCTTTATAACCAATGAAGATACATTTATCTGCTTTATTGTCCAACTTGCTCCTTTTCTCCTTTCAAACATGCACATAAGCATCACAACCAAAAACTTTGAGTTGCACAAGACATAGTTTCTTGTTAGATTTTCATTAGTTCTGTTAACATTAGATTTACCATAGCATTTTTATCTTCTTTTAACATTCAATAATCATATATTGAAATATATAAGCAACATATAAACAAGCACAATAAGACACACATTTATCTTGGGAAAACCCCAAACTCGGGGAAAAACCCAACTAACTTTTCTCAGAGAGAATCTTTCCAATACAACCATGAACAAGCTCTATTCACAAGTGGAAACCAACAATGAAGAAACCCTAATAACAAATACTTATCTCTTCTTCTTGTCAAACCCTAGCGAGGGTAGACAACTGAGTAGCACCACAGAACTGGCGCAAGATAGGCGCATCACTAGAGCAAGATAGTGCACCACAGAACTGGCACAACTGGCAACTGGTAACTGCAACTGTGACTGCAACTGCAACTGCAACTGTAACTGCAACTGCAACTGGCACAAAGCAATTGGGTAGCACCACACAACCTTAGCGCTACTCTTCCAGAGGTAGCGCTCAAGAGAAACCACCAAGAGCCACCAAGAATATCCTTCCCTGAGTGGGACGCACTCTCTAAGAGAATCAGAAACCGAAAATAGCGAAACTGCTGCAATTGCCTAGTGCGCATTACAAAGGAAGAACTGTGTTTGTGTACAAATGAACTGACCCAAACATGTATTTATACTAATCTGGGCGCCTGTCTGGGGCCGACTTCTTATTTTGGGTCTTCAAATTTACTTTATTATTTCTGTGGGACGACTTCTCTTCCTGGAAATTATATTTCCCCTTTATTATTATTTCCTGTGGGCCGACTTCTCTTTTGTGGTCTTCTATTTCACTTTATTCTTTTCTTGGGTGTTCTTCAACTGTTCAATGGTCTTCTTTTGACTTCTTGGAATCTTCTTCTTCTCTAAGAAAAGTTGTCCAGGAGGGAGTACCTCCCATAGCGACCAAAACATCAACACTCCATCTTAGCTAGGGAGGTATTCTTCCACTATGTTTTCTTCTAGTAATCCACTGACTACTCTGCAATCATCTAGTAGCCCCATGGCTACCACCATGCCATCAATAGCTCCATCCTCTGCCATAGTTTATACGACTATGTTGCAATCAACTGGTAGCACTAAGCTACTACCATGCTCTCCAACAATCAACTAGCAACACAAAGCTGCCACCATGCTGTCACGACTACATAGCAATCAACTAGTAGCACTAAGCTACTATGCTATCCAATAGTCGCTCATGACTATGCTATTGAATTTTTAATGGCGACTCAAGAACATATAGTTTCTTTTCAATTTAGCATGAACTTGAACCATAAACATTGCAACAACACAATAGTTGCAGTAAACCAAGATCATAAGAAGAATAACCATGCACAAGACATAAGAAGTTATCTTGGGAAAACCCTTCTCAAACAAGGGAAATACCCAACAAACCTTTGCTATATTGCCAAGAGAAGTGACCCTCTCCACCGAAAATACTGATGCCAACAAAGGTGGCCCTCAAGACAAAACCCTAGTGCAAACAAGAGGGTGCTTTATGACCAAGAAAGCTAGTGCATAAGAAGTGCGCACCAAATTTCAGATCTCCAAGTGAATGCGTTGATTGAATGAGATATGATCCACAATGGGGATGTATCTCTCTAATAAATACATGACCTAACTCATCAAATAAATGTGTCTATTGGCACAATATGGTCAACTTGTACAACTCAATAATATAATTAATCTTTTAAATAATATTAATTAGCTTTACACAGTAGGGCCGACTTGTACCCTTCACAATACAATTTAGGGTTTTACAATAGTCTTACTCTTTGACAATATAGCAAGGGGTCTCACACACAACCTCTAGTGCTCTGCCACTAGGGACAAGTTCACATGTGCTCAACCACAAGGGACATTACTCTCAACAGATCAACTCAACTAAATCCATAGGAGTACGAATTGGAGAGCCATCTCAAGTCAACTCAACTAAGTCCATAGGAGTACGACAAGAGACCATCTCAAGTCATCTCAACTCAGTCCAGAGGAGCACAACAAGAGACCAACACAAGTCATCTCAACTCAGTCCAGAGGAGTACGACTCACCTATCACATAGGTGTTCTCACAGATCATCTCAACTCAGTCCAGAGGAGTATGATCTGGAGGATGTCTCATGAAGCTACAATCATCAACACTCCCTCTCAGTTAGGGAGGCATTCTCCACCAGGCCAAGTCTATCACAGAAGTACTCGAACTTTGTCTGGGCAAGCGGTTTGGTGAAGACATCTGCAACTTGCTCGTGTGTAGAAAGGTACTGCACATTTATTGCTTTCCTCTACAACATATCTCTGATGTAATGATATTTTATCTCAATGTGTTTCGATTTATCGTGAAACACAGGATTCTTTGAGAGCGTCACACAGCTCTGGTTATCGCAATGGATAACGGTGGAATCCATCTCATGTCCAAATAAGTCTGCAAGGAGCTTGCAAAGCCACACTGCTTTGTGGACTACCACATATAATGCAATGTACTCTGCTTCTGTGGTGCTCAAAGCCACATAAGTCTGTTTCCTGCTGCACCAGGAAACCATGGCAGATCCCAAAGTAAAACAACAACCGAAGGTGCTCTTCCGGTCCACTGCACTCCCTGCCCAATCTGCATCGGCATATTGCTGCAATCTCATGTCTACACCGGAGGCATATCTCAGTCCATAACCAACTGTGCCTCGTAAATATCTCAACACATGCTTCGCTGCTATTCAATGTGTCTGTCTTGGCTGACTCATAAACTGACTGAGTACACTCACTGCATAGCATATATCAGGTCTGGTGTTAACCATATACATCAATGATCCAATCAGTTGTATGTAAAGATGTGGATCAATCTCACCTGAATCAGAAGAAGTCTCGCTCATTTTCTTCAGATTCATCACCATCGGTGTAGCCATGGGTTTGTAGTCTGTAATCCCAAATTTCTTCAATATCTCAATTGTGTATTTCCCCGGACTCAGGAGAATCTCATCAGTCCTTTGCCACATTTCTAGTCCCAAGAAGTAGTGCATCATACCAAGGTCCTTCATCTCGAATTCAGAAGCCAATGCACGCTTGCATTCAAGAATAAGGCTTTCTGAACCGGTGAGGAATAAGTCATCAACATATAGGACCAAAATTAGGCACTCGTCACTAACAATGTTGTAGTATAGGTTGGGATCAACAACACTCTTGCTGAAGCCCAAACTCATCAAGTATCCATCAATCTTCTCATACCATGTACGAGGTGCCTGCTTTAGTCCAGACATGGATTTCTTCAACTTGCACACATAAGACTCCTTCTCATGTATCACGAATCCATCTGGCTGCTCAATGTAAACTTCTTCCTCAATTTCTCAATTGAGAAAGACTGTCTTCACATCCATCTGATGTAGTCTCCAACCCATGGATGTGGCAGGGGCAATAATCGTACGGATTGAAGTGTATCGGGTAACAGGACTAAATGTCTCCTCATAATCTATTCCCTCCACCTGAGAGAATCCTCTAGCCACATATCTCGCTTTGTACTTCTCGACACTTCCATTAGCTGCATGTTTGATCTTATAGATCCACTTGGAAGTCACTACAAAATTCCCTTTTGGTCTCGGGACAATATCCCACATATCATTCTTCATGATGGAGTGATACTCTTCGGTCACGACATCTTGCCAAACCTGCTGCTTCTCCATGACAAGAAGGCTCAATATTAATGATGTGGCTCATAGCTGAAACATAGCTCGAAAATCTCTGTGGTCTCTTGCTCTCTTGGAATGTACCACGAGGAGCTGCATGTTCCTCTTCCTCCTGCAGAGTTTGTCAAGCCCATGCAGGCCTCTTCTGGCCTACTGTAATGTCTTTGGGAACATCAACTGGAGCTACGGGATCAACTGGATCAATAATTGTTTCCCCTTGAACTGCTGAAGTGGGAGAAGTTATTGTCTCTTATTTTTTCTCGCTGGCAATCTCCATATGATATTCTCTGGATCTTCGAAAGGCTATCTCTTCCTCAAAGATGACATCTCTGCTAACCTCGATTTGTCTTTGACCAGGGATGTAGATCTGGTATGCCTTCGAAGATTCACTGTACCCCACAAATGTACCCTTTCTGCGTGAAAGGTCTAGCTTGGTCCTCTTTTCCTTGGGTACATGAATGTATATTGGACACCCAAATATCCTGAAGTGTCCAACCTCAGGCTTCACTCTGGTGAAAGCTTCTTCGGGAGTTATGTTCTTCAGAATCTTATGAGGACTCCTGTTTTCAACGTACACAACTGTCATGGATGACTCTGCCCACAGAATCATAGGTAAATTCTGATCATGTATCATCGCTTTGGTTGCCTCAACAATGGATCTATTCTTCCTCTCTGCAACCCCATTTTGCTGAGGGTTATAAGGAACGATGTACTCCCTCTTGATCCCTCCCTCAATACAAAAATCACCGAAATCCCTGGAGGTGTACTCTCCTCCATTATCTGATCTCAGTACCTTGATCTTCCTCTCGATTAGGTTCTCAACCTGAGCTCTAAACTCTTGAAATCTCACAAGGACTCCATCCTTGGTCTTCAAGAAGTAAATCCACGTCTTCCGAGAGTGATCATCGATTAAGAACACATAGTACAAGTATCCGCTCAAGGAAGCAACAAACATAGGTCCACAAACATCTGTATGTATCAAGTCCAAGATCCCCTTGGATCTATTGTCATTGCTCGGAAAGGACCCCTTGACATTCTTTCCAAGAGCACAAACTCTGCAAACATCATCATGCTCGATATGTATCTTTGGAAGACCTGTCATCATCTTCCCCAGATCAGGAAGGGCTCTATAATGTAAATGAGCAAGTCTCCTATGCCATGGCTCGCTCAAGCTAATAGTATCATGCAATAAGGCCTGGATTGGTCGGACAGTCAATCTGTACAAACTGTTTTCTTGAACACCAATCACCCGGGCATAATCCATGCGTGAGTTCTTTTGCCATGCAAGAACTTTTTCTTCAGTGAAAATAACCTTGTAGCCTTTATCCTCTAAGGCAGAAACAAAGACAAGGTTCCTTTTTATCCCAGGTACATATAGTACCTCACTTAATTGAAGTGGTATGTCAGAATCTAGTTGGAAGGAAGAAGATCCAACTCCTTTCACAGTATATTTGGCATTATCACCAAGTACGACATGCAGACGAGACTCTTTCTCTACAAGATCTGTAAGATGTTTTCTATATCCAGTCATGTGTTTGGAAGCACCATTGTCAATCAGCCAAATATCATTATCAGTAAGAACCATACCTGAGAGTGCTGAAATGAAGAAGAACGCCTCATCCTTTAATTCTTCATCTCTTTGAGGTGGTTCTGAATCAACATCGACAATGGAGGCATGCTGTCTTCCGTTCTTCCTGGTAGGACAATTTCTTGCAATGTGTCCATACTTGTCACATCTGAAAATTGAATGTTTTTGATATGTCTTTTCTTTGTTCATGACATGGAGCTGCTAAAGTTTTCTTGTTATTGAATGCTTTGCTGAAACTTCTTCTATTTCTTCTGCCTTTCTTTGCATGAGAAGCAAGGGCTTGATTGTCATTATGATGGGAGTCTTGCATGCCTCTGGCTACACGTCTGGTTTCCTCTTGAGTGCAGTCTGCCCATGGATGATCAAACTGAGGTAAGTCTGCTCTTCCACTGATACTTTGAATGAATCAATCCCAATGGCTTGGAAGAGCATTGAGAGTAATCATGACAAGTTCTTTGTCTGTTATGGTTTCTCCAATGGCACCTAACTGATCTCTGATCTTTGAAATCTTCATGAAGAAGGTAGCAATGGTGTCATCTTTCGTCATCTTGAGATTTTGAAGTTGGTGTTTCAATATAAGAGCTCTGTTAGTGTTGTTGCTCTCAAACATCTTCTTCAACGCATCATACATTAAATAAGTTGTCTTCAAGGTAGAAATGCGAGGTAGTAGATGATCTCTCACTAAGTAGATGATTATCTTTCTAGCTTTACTGTCATCTTTCTTCAATTCAACCTTCTCTTCATCGGTTGTTGTTGCTGGTAGAGTTCCTTCTATCAATTTCAATAGGTCACTCTCTTCTAGAGTGATTGTAATGTCCCCACTTTGGGACATCATTATATTATAGTGTTATGATGACCAGAGTAGCCAGATGGAGGTTATAGCGAGTACAGGGACTATTGAGGGGTATTTTGGGGGCTGACTTGCTTCGCTCACCTTATTTCATCATTATGATCCATTTCACACAGCTCGGCTTTGGTTCCGTTGCATTCCGACGATTTCCATGATTTTGAGTTATTTTGGGCTATAAGTTTAATTAAATTCACTAAGGAGGTCATATTGGGCCTAATACATGGAGGAACCTCTTAGTGGCTCATTGGAATCGGGAGGAACAACACTACAGGATAGGATGATGAGAAGTGATTTTTAGTGGCCAGGGAAGCCACAAGGAGAGATAAGGTGCTTTATAGAGGTAAAAAGTTAATTAATTAATTAAAGTGATTTAATTAATAATTAATAAAGTAAAAGTTACTTTGGAGGGACTAGGTGAGCAGGAAGGATAAAAGAGAGGCAAGGGCCTCTATTATCTCATTATGTTGATTATCAGTTTTGAGATCTGGCTTTTTGCTAGTGAGCCCATGCACTTGGGGGTTTTGAGGGTTTTGACTTAACAAATCCTAGAGATCAGCTCGGTGGTGAAATATCCGACCCAACTTGGTCCAAGCTTGGTCACGGAGGTGAAAGATTTTTCCCTTACCATTCTACATCAGATCTATTTAGTCCCGGGAGCCTTTGTGGAGGCAGGCGTATTATTGGAGGTTTTTTTGTAGAGCTAGGGCGCACCCATCTCGAGAGAGTGGTTCGATTTGCACAAAGGTGATCAGATTATTAGTAGCTATCACTCTAGGGTTGCTAACCATCACCATAGCGCCTTATTACAGCCGTGTTTGAGGGTATTCATCAGGCCATTCATTTCTTCTACCAGTGGGGCGAATTTCATGGAGGGGGGTGTATTGGGGATTGGAGATCCGGTGATTTGTGAGCAGATTTGTCATCTACAGCCAGGGGATCTTCACATATGAGTTAGCCATCATCATATCTACACGTTGCTGCTATTTCATGGAGATTTTACATCAGATTTGTTGTGCATATTTCAGCAGGGCGTAAGCAACAAGGAAGGCACATTTCTGGGTATGGAATTTGTGGATTTTTCATGATATAACTTCTCTTTTGGGCAGCCATCATTAGGGGATCGAAAAGGAGGATCATTGACACTATTTCCTAGCCTTTGGGAGCCATTATTGGCCAATAAAGTGGCTGTTGTATTACTTATATCAGATCTGGAAATTACTACCATTGGACAACAATTAATAATAAATAAACCAGCAAGGATTGTGTGGAGGTATTTGTGCTTTTGTTGTGTATTTCTTGCATTTACTCTTATGCTTACTGTAGTCTATGTTCCATATGATTTCATGTTGTTTTATACAAGATTAAACTAAAAAACATGGATGGAAATGCAAGCTACAACCATGCATGCAATCTGTTTGACATAATGCCTCAATGAGAAAACTGTCATATACATAACGGGAAACAAATAATCATAACAACAGACACTTTGGGGGTTCTAAGGAGGTTGGAACTCATCCCATTGACCTTCTAAACACATCAATAATCTTCCTTGAGAGTTGGGACAACAAGAGAGTCGATTTGCCCAAGAACTTTGAGCAAACACACAAAGTGTTTGACGAAAGTTCTCAATCAGTTAGATCTGATTTTTTATGTCAGATTTGGTTGGGAATATTACAGTGGTATCAGAGTGTTGATCCTCCCAGCTAGTGGGGATTAGTGCATGCATGTAGAGCTTAGACTCCTGCCAGCCTGAGGGGTCTTCCATAGAGAGAAATGGATAGACGGGAATGAGACTTAACCCTATGTAAGTTGATAGCCAACATACAACATACTAAAGCACTATGTAGACAAATTGAAGAGAGAGCATCACTACCAGCTAGTAGATGGAGGGAAGAACAGAGTAGCCCCACACCCATTAGGAGCAGGCAACTTTGCTACAGTTGCAAAGTGCCTTTGGAACCAGATCATAGATGTAGGGGTAAAGGTAAGAAGCACATTATTGAGGTGCACTATGACAATGATGATGAGGTGTGTGAGGATGCAACGATAGATGCTTATTTGGAGCAGTCCGATGATGCTAGTGACTCTTGCACAAAGGCTAGTCACTCTGCACAAAGGCTAGTGATTCTTGCACGTTTGAGGAGGATTGTGATCCTTGTGCATTGGAGGAACAATGGGATGGACAGGATGATAGCACATGTGTTTCAACAGTCATATCACATATTGTTAATGACCTCACACCTCAGTAGAGTGGTGACACCAGTGAGGATTCACACGTGTTAGCACCTAGAGATGATGAGCTCCCTATGATGACCGTGACACATTTGTCATCTTTCTAGACACCCATGATAGCCACGACACATGAAGATAGCAGTGGCATGTCATATATGCTAGAGGAACCGTACATGAGCGATGCACACCAGAGACACATGGATCCACAGATCCATGAGGAGATACATGACATGCAGACAATTGACCTTACACTCACATATCAACATGAGGAGATTGAGTCACCTCGTTTGGAGACTCCATTAGTTGAGCAGGTTATGGAGACTGACAGATTGAGGGGACACTTGCTTCTAGGACCGACCTGCAGTGATGAGGATGCACTCCTTATTGGTCGGGATGACCATAGCACATGTCTGGACACATCTGTATGGGATCCAGGTGCAGTTGATAGTAGTAGGATGAGTGCACAGGAGGATACAACTGCTCATACAGGTTATAGTGTGATTCAGAGGGAGCTAGCAGTGGGTGATGTTATGCAATTGCATATAGGAGGACCCAATAGCACAGTGCACAGGGATCAGTTTAGTGCTTTATCTTTTGCAGAGAGTGTTATTGGGGATTCTGGGGTTGACACTAACAGTGAGGGACTTGAGGTAGCACCTCAGCATGACTGTGATCAGGAGTCACACTACTTGGCAGGAAAATTGAGAGTCAGTGAGGATATGATCATGGCAACCACTAGGCGCATTGACGACATACATGCATTGATGGTAGAGTATTGCTGGAGGGCATCGATGGCACATGATAGTTCAGATAGGGGATTCGCCGCAAATGACTTTCATACTCTTATGGAGAGAGTGCCTCTGATGAGGACCGACTACCAATAGTTGTTGAGAGACAGGGACTACCTATTAGGGATTGGTGAGATGTATCACAGGGCCCTGAGGGAGCATGAGCCGGAGGTGGACAAACTCACTCATGAGTTGGAGAGCACCCGAGGATTCTTGAGAGGCACACAGGTGGCCCTTCAAGAATCAAAGGCCCAATCAGAGGAGCTTCTTGAGGAGATTAGGCATAGATCCATTACATCTATCTTAGTGGAGAGTCAGGTATATCCTTCAGTCACATTGCTAGGGGGGATGTTGATGGCTTGGCAGAGGAGCACCAGTTGATGGAGGAGCATGAGGAGTACCCAGGATCACTGATGAGCATGGAGAGTTATGATTTGGAGGCACATGAGCTACCCTCCACGAGGATCTTTGAGACAGTCGAGCAGTCACATATGCATGGGGCTCCAGAGCCAAGGGCAGTTGTGAGGACACTTCCATTTGTGTTCCGAGAACGGTTGACCTTCATGTAGAGGTTGATCCAGTAGTACATCCAGGATCTATGATGCAGCATGAGTATACGAGAGATGACACGAGTATGCAGGAGCATACAGTGGTGAGTGATAGCTCACAGAGACATACCAGGATGTATGATGGGATTCAGAGGGGTGTATTGGCTTGTAGGGAGGAGACACACTTAGTAGAGCATGGAGATGATGCTCCTTTGCAGCAGCACATAGTACGGGGGGATCACCCTCACAGTAGCAACGACCATAGGGGTGATGATGATTGGGATTCAGTGATGATTCAAGGCGAGTATGTACCATGGGTACTGACGGACGAGCTTTTGGTTGAATCCTTGGGATTGACCAAAGCATGTGATATCTTCTAGTCCTACAGTCAGCTACAAATGTTTCTGTTAGCCTTTCCCGTCACTTTTATCATAGACAACAGCATGAGGAGAGATGGATCGTGGCATAGGACATGGAGAGTGGTTAGGCTGAGACTACCTGACATGAGGGCTTTTACGACATACATCAGGATAGGGGTGGACCGTGATAGGCAGATAGTTGAGACTTTGTGCGTGATGGTGAGCATCATAGGCTAGATGATAGCAGACATCTCAGAGGGCGACACAGATACAGATACTCACGAAGATGAGCACAGAGGACTTCTGACAGTGATTGGTATGACACTAGAGCAATTAGCGGGGATTGGAAATGATAAATTTCCAAGTTTGCCATGGGATCCGGGAGTCCATTTTGTTGGTAGGTTGTTTCACCGTATGATGACCCAGGTTGCGCCAGAGAGCCACATACTTCACTGTGGGTTGGTTTTGAGGGGGCATGCAGGGGCTTGTCCCAGGGAGCGAGACAATTTCTCCCTTTTGATCACCATGATCGAGCATGGAGATGGTTGGGTAGGGTCTACTTCCATAGAGATTCTTTTACATATACAACTTCTGGACAAGAAGTCCAGTTGCCACAGGTACTCCAGCGTGAGGATCCAGGAAGTGGGGGATCCAGTATGTATACAGGGAGCAGACAGTCATGGTCAGAGTAGTGCAGCGCCAACATGGTGATCTTTGGTAGAGACTAGCATGGGACCCGGGGATTGCAGGGTTGAGCATTTCATTGACTGATAGAGGCGAGTGGACCCTTGCAAAGGAAAGTTATTTTGACTTTCTAGTGAGCTTCGGTGTTGAGGAGAGCACATCACTTGAGGGTGTCTCATGGAGGTCTTTGTTATGAACATAAATATACATATACCATAGATATTCATAACATAATAATTAAAAAATATTATTCTTTTGATTTATAACTTTCTTTATTTGCAGCAGAATACTTTTCTTTTACGAAATTTTGAGCTTAAATGGCCAAAGGCCGATATGTGGTCAGAAGACTGGATTTTCAGAGAAACTCTGAAACGATGGGGTTGGCCAAAAACCAGATCGAGACTTGCTCTGATACCAAATGAGACGAACAAAGTTCGCTCACACAAGAATTATCCAAAATACTTGGAATATAACAAACTAATCCATATAGGACTGTAAATAATAAATGAATAGTAAGATATAAGATATGATGATTACAAATGAGAATGAGGGCTCGTTTATATACCCACGCAGGGGTGCCCTTTACCAATAGTCATGTCCTTTGAGACATGACCTTTCATTATTAATAATTAATATTTATTAATTATTATGTTATGAATATCTATGGTATATGTATATTTATGTTCATAACACATTGACCAGCTAGACGAGAAGAATACAAGAGGAAAAACAAAAGACATCATGCCCATGCAGTTGAATATGAAGAGCCACCCGCAAAGATGTTAAGAGAACAAATCAAAGACTATGTCTTAATCTCGGCCCTCTCAGGATCGGTAACAATTGGAGAGGACACTTGGCTCATTGATAGTGGTGCTTCCAAGTACATGACAGGTCAAAAGGATACTCTCTTGCATTTCAGAAAAGAAGTTTTCTCAAAAGGTTACACTTGGAGATGATTATCAATACCCTATCAAGGGAGTGGGAGAATCAAACTACAAGCTTAATTCAGGGAACTCAATGAAGATGAAGGACGTACTCTATGTACCAGGTTTGA
>JZKD02S1693032.1:7738-20080 GCA_000966675.3 Picea glauca | reverse complement strand
ACAACAGAGCTAAGACATCCTAAGAGAGCTAAAGGATCATCTACAGAGAGCAAAGAACCAACATAAGGTCAAAGCAGACAAGCACAAAGTTGAGTGCACTTTTGAGGTTGGTAACCTAGTCTATCTAAAGCTCCAACCATACATGTAGGCTTCTATAAAAAGAAGCAGAGCAAAGAAGCTACAACCACATTTCTTTGGACCCTACAGGATCAACAGGAAGATAGGGGTCGTAGCCTATGAGCTGGAGCTTTCACAGGGCAACAAGATACATAATGTCTTCCATGTGTCCTGCCTGAAGAGGGCCATCGGCCAACACATCACACCCAAGATTGGGTAGAACAGAGCCAAGACATCCTAAGAGAGCTGAAAGATCATCTACAGAGAGCACAAAACCAACAGAAGGTCAACGCAGACAAGCACATAGTTGAGCGCACTTTTGAGGTTGGTAACTTAGTCTATCTAAAGTTCCAACCATACATGCAGGATTCTATAAAAAGAAGTGAAGCAAAGAAGCTACAACCACGTTTCTTTGGACCCTACATGATCAACAGGAAGATAGGGGTCGTAGCCTATGAGCTGGAGCTTCCACAGGCAGTAGGATACACAATGTCTTCCATGTGTCCTGCTTGAAGAGGGCCATCGGCCAACACATCACACCCATTGAGGTACTGCCTCCCATGGATGAAGAGGGGAAAATTGTTTTGATTCCAGAAGAGATACTGGAGGTTCGCGAGAAGAGGCTCAAGAAGACAAGCATCAAAGAGTACTTGATCAGATGGAAGGATCTACCCATTGAGGATGCCACGTGGGATAATGAATAGGTGGTACATGAGATAGGTTTGGAATTGCTTGAGGACAAGAAATTTCTAGCAGGGGAGACTGTAATGTCCCCCACCTCTTGTTTATGAGGTTTGGGATGACTTAGTGGTCTAGGTATCCCCACTAGGCCATAGTCTCACACTGAGGGGGAAATTCAACAAAACTAATGTTATATTCTTAAGTTGACTTAATGAAAAGGTAAAAGGAGTTAAAAAGATAACTCAATGAAGGAATAGAAGCGCTGGAGGTTGAGTTAGGAGTAAACCCTAGGGGTTAACTTAACTCAACAAGGAAACAAAAATAAGTATAAAGAGAAGGCTAGGGCGCACCTCTCATTCATTCTGAATTTTGGGTATTTTCTTGTTGATGCTCTTGAGCATACAATTTTGAGGGTTTTGATATTACAAACCCTAGTGAACAAATCAGTGGTGAAAGATTCCACTCACATTGTTCCAAGCTTGGTCTCAGGGATGAAATACTCCACCCACACCATTCTACATCCATCATCTATTCAGGAGGACTAGCAGGGTCGTACAAGTTGGACCAGCAAGGCCGTACCAACTCTGGTTTTCTTGTAGGGGCGCACCATTTGTTGAAGAAGAACTTGATCCATCATATTGAGGAAGTCTTGGAGGTTTCTATCATTAGGGTTTTGCTTGCAAGCCCTTGATAATCAGTTTGAGGGTTTCCTTGAGGGATCATCACGTCCTATCATTTGTCTACAGGTTGGGGCGATTTCAGGAGGAAGAGGACGAGTTGGTGATTCAATGTTTCTCAGATCTAGAAGGCCATAGGCCAGATCTGACCTTGAAACTTCTCTCAGGGGTTCGTGGTTTCCCGATCTATCATCCTAGAGAGTTTCAGGGGATTCAAAGACCATATTCATCTAGGCCGTACTATTGGCCATATTCAGGGTTTCAGGAGGGCCGTACCAGTTTAGGGTTTCTGTAGTTTGAGGAGGAAGCTTCAATGTTGATGCTCCATACTTCAGGAGGTGGCTACCATTGCCTTGATCTATCATTGGGAGGAGTTTAACAACATTTGGGGGTCTTCATCTTCAGGAGAGCCGAACCCTTGATCTACATTGTCTTTAGGAGGGCCGTACCAACAACTTGAGGGTTAAGGCTTAAACCCTAGTTGCAGTTGAGAGTTCATATTCTATTGCAGCCTTTGGGAGGCTTGACTTGTATCTCTGGGAGCATTTTGTATGCAACTCTATTATTGTCTTGAAGCCATCTGAAGCTATTCAAGATCTGCTTCTCTATTTGTATCAGGTGCTTTCTTTCTTATAATAAAGTTCAACTATTGCTTGTGGTTCCTATCTTGTGTATTATTGATGGTATTCATATGATTGCAATGATGCTTGTATAATCTATGGTTGAATAACTGAATAAACCCTAAGGACGAAATGTTCATGGCCAACCTACATACACAACAATTAATAATCAAATCAGTGGTTAGTTGGTGATTCCAAGAAAAAAATTGGCTTGGGATCATTACAGGTAGTGAGTGCAACATGAGGCTCCTCGAAATCATATCGATTCCTCCTAGTATTGACTGGATCACCAACGAGATCCCCTGCATCTTGAAGAGTAGTCTTTGCCCACTTGGGCCTCTGCTTTGGCTCTGCAACTGCATCTGGATGCTTTGACTCTATATCTGACTGTACTGACTCGTAATCTGAATCATCTGAGTCCTATGAATCCGAACTCTCGTCTGAAGAAGAGTTGACATGTGCATGCTCATCATCTCAGACATGTGGAAGAATGAAGGTGTCTGGATGCGGTTGCTGAGGTGCATGCGAGACACTTTCCTCGAATTGGACGCTTCGCTCAATGATGAGCTAGTCCGAGGAAAGATCAATAAGCATATATCCCTTCACACCATTGAGGTATCCAACACAAATACACTCAGTGATCTATGGATCAAGTGCCTTCCTCTTTTAAGAGGGAATCCGGGCCCATGCACGTGAACCAGAAATGTGAAAGTGGGCCACTTCTGGTTTGAGGTTGCTCCAAGCCTCATAAGGGGTCTTATCCTTGACAAGTTTATGCAGACATTTGTTTTGGATGTATGTTGCACAATTAAGTTCTTCAGCCCATAGTCTCTATGGTAGTGACTTTTCATGCAACATGTAATATGCCATCTCCTTTAGAGATCTGTTTTTCCACTCAGCAACTTCGTTTTGTTGCGGAGTATAGGGAACTGTGTGTTGCAACTGAATCCATGCCTCATGGCAAAGATTATGGATCATGATTTACATACTCTCCCTCGTTATCAGTTCAGAGGACTTTGATCTTCTTTCTAAACTGTGTCTCAACCAGGGCTTTGAAATCTTTGAGGTGTTGAAAGACCTCAGATTTTGCCTGAGAAAGTAGATCCAAGTAAAATGTGAGAAATCATCAACAAAAATGAGAACAAACCTTGCTTTGCTGATGGATGGATGCGAACAAAGACCCATAAGGTCATTGTGGATCAGATCTAAAGGTGCAAAATCTCTCTGAGACTTTCCTTTGTTGAATTTCTCTTGAGGGTGTTTTCTGAGAATACATCCCTCACATACTCCCTTGGAGAAATGGATGTCTGGTAGACCATCAACCAATCTTTGCTTACTAAGTTGTTGCATGTATTTGAAATTCAAATGTCCAAACCTTTCGTCCCATATCCTACTACTTTCATCAGCATGAGTAAGCAGTAAAGCATAATCAGGTTCAATGAATTCAGAAAAAATATACAATCTAGACTGATGATTTACCTCACTAGTAGCAACCCTAGAGTTGGTTTGCATGTCATAGATGTCCATGGAATTTGGTGTGAATATGACTTTCTTTCCAGTGCTAGAATTCATCATCTGATACACAGAGAGAAGGTTGACAAAATGTTTGGGAATGTGTAGCACATTCTTGAAGCTTCCATTGGTGAGATCAATCCTTCCTTTGGTGGTGACTTCGACAGAAGAGTTGTCCCCCATCAGAATATAAGGACCATTGCATGCATCCAAAGAAGAATATACTGATTTTGAGGCATCCATGTGATGTGATGCTCTTGAATCTATGATCCAAGCATTGGGAGAGGAGTTGATGGCAATCAAGGCATGGCTAGAATTGCTTTTCTTGGAATTCAGATCTTCTGGCTTCTTCTTCTTGGCACCCTCGGGGATGTGATCTCCAAGGTTATTTTGCTAAAGTATTTGAGACATAAGATACATTTTCTTTTGCATGCAAGCGGATTCTGGATGGAATCCTTTGTGACAGTACAAACATTTCTCCCCTTTTCTTCCCTTTTCCCCTTTGGATCAGAAGGCATCGGTGAAGGGTTTTGTGTACCCTTCCTTCTTCGGATGTGCATGAGATTTCCGTTTATCTTTATCTTTAGATTTTTGATATTTGTGGCTRCCATCATGCACAGTGAGTGCATGTGCCCTTGGGCCTTTGCTTGTGCCCATGTTGATGAGTTTGGTTTTCTCTTGTGTCAGGAATTCGATAAAGTCCTCAAGAGAAAGCATCTTTCATGTGGCTCCAGAGGTGAATCTGACAGAATGGAATGTGGATACAAATACAGAGAATTAAGGACCAATCTTGGAGAGAATGGTGAGAACCATTTGTTTCTCCTCCTTTGATTTATCAACCCCACAAGCTTTGAGTTGCGACAATAAATCCTTGAATTTTGTAAAGAAATCTTGGATATTGTCGAAGCTTTTTGGATCCAATGTGAGTAGATCCACCTCTAGCATGTGTCCCCTCATCTCATCCTGTTTGCCAAAGAACCCTTCCAAGGTGGTCCAGGTTTCATTGAGATTCTTACAGGAAGATACGCGAAAAATGAGATTGGGAGAAATAAGATTGCAAATTGTTCCGAGTGCCTCATCCATGCGATTTAAGTACTTGGATTTTTCTATGGCTGATGTCGGTTCTGTATCTGTATTCAAGGTTAACCTGTACAACCATCTGGTTTAGAGATGTATGGCTATTTTCTCCTTCCATGCAAAATAGTTGTAAGGTGTAAGAATGAATTCTTTTTGGAAATCCATCTTTCCACTCTCTTCAATCTTTTGTACCTGCAAAATTTTTTGGTGTAGCTTTTGCTTAGCAGTCCAACGGCTCTGATACCATGTAAATGTGTTGGCCCTGCACATAATAGATCTAGCTAAATAATAATACACACATTTGCAGAGAGAATTTGATAAAAAATGAGAGAAAGAATAGAATAATTCCCATTAACCGTTGTGAATAATGAATAACTTACACATGATATACTCTGTATAACTCAATGAGTGCGCACTGGAGGAGAACCAATGCGCCATAGTGGTGGTCTAGAGTGATCTGGACACACACCAACAGTTACGGGAGTGAACTGCCACCTAGTCTAGTCTCTCAGGCAGTTACAGAGTGAATTGTCACCTAGTTGAGTTAAGTAGTCAACTAGTCTTCAGTTAACTGACTGAACATAGAGTAGTGAGGAGTTAGCTCAATGAATCAAGGGTAATGCACCAGTCTGTTGATGATCCCAAGGAAAGTGTGCATTAGTTGGTGATGATCCCAATGTTGCATGGTGACAAAACCAATGCAACAACTAAACTCAACTCAACTAGTCAAACTAAAGAGTCAACTAAAAGAGAATATTCTCTCTTAAAATATAGGAGACTAGATAATGACTAATTATGACTAATAAACAAGGAAAAACCTTAGGAAAAAGGAATCATAATTATGTGTGACGTAACTCCAACACATGGATCATGTCCCCTTGAGTCACCATTGTTAACCCCCAGATTTTCATCTTTGAAAATCTTGAGGGTTAAGAACCGACATGCACTAGTTTGGCTGGCATTTTGAGATTCTCCCAAAGTTTAGCACTTGTGTTGAGCAGGAGGTTAGTTCCCATCAGAGACATGTATATGATTGGTACATGGTTGTTTTGTTTTGTTTAGAGTTAGCTTGTATTCCTTTGCATTTTGAGAGAGATGTCTACATACAATAGGTGTTGCTACATTTTAGGAGACACTGTTTGAGGGGGTTTCTAGATAGTTTGGAGCAGTTTTGAGCATACATGAATGGTCATTGCATGATTCAAGGCCCGATAATACTTTTCCGAGTGATATGCAAGAAATTTCTATTTTTAGCAGTTTAAGCTCCAACCCCCAGTTTCAAATTCTTAGCACATATTATTGATCTTTGAGACATTTTGAATCTTTTGGATCTTTTTCAAGATGATTTGGCACATATTTATATTTTTAGTAGGTTGAGCACTAGGGCTTGCATGTCGATTTTGACTGCAGATTTAGAAGCCTTGCGAGAAATCGAATCCAATGGGGATAAAATCATGGATATGTGAGCAACTTTCCATTTTTAGCAGTGGACATATGGTGGTGGTCTCCTAGTCACCCTGAGCATTTTTTGAGAGTTTGGGTCAGTTTTGACAAGTCTAAATTTTCAAGACCGAATGACTTTCGTATTTTTAACAGTCATCGTCTTCTTCAATAGTGACAAGTCGCAGACTCAGATTCCAACATTTGACAAAATTTCAGTAAGATGTGGCTTTTACGTGGCATCATTTGACCAAGGATGCATAGGATGAGGAGGCATGTCTATGGAAAAAGTTTATCCAATCAAACTAACTTTTCTTACTAACTCTTCGTCACTTGCCATAAAACCATTTCCAGTGCATTAAAAGTCCCTAAAAGTCACTCCCCTTTATCCTAAAACTCCATCATAATCCTAAAACCACTTCCCTTTATCCTAAAACTCTATCATAATCCTAAACCCATTCCCACTTCCCTTTAACTCTATCCTAATTCTAAACCCACTTAGCCATATCCATTTTATTAAGTTAATGTTTTCTCCTTTTAATTAATTAATTAATTAAAATCCTAACCCCCTTCTCTTTCATACATACCACTCACTTTTATCCTTAACTCCATAACTCATTCACCTCCCCCTTTATTAAATTATTAAATAAAATATCATTTCATTAAAATAAAAAAGTTTGTCCTCCATCTATGCATGCTTACCTTTTGTTTTCCCCTTAATATCAATTTATTGCATGCTTACCTTTTTTTTAATCCCTTTTAATATCAATTTATTAAAAAAACTTTGTGCCCCCTTTTATTCTCCCCTAAATCTACGTACCTCCCTTAACACTTAGCCATCCCATTTTCTAAAAATGCATGTTAATATAATATTCATCCAGCCCCGGTGGATAGTCCAATTGGTTGGATTCTTTGTTGCCAAGCCTCTGGCCCTCTGTCACAAGGTCGTGGGTTCAACTCTTTAGGTCCACCGGGGTTAGGTGTGTTTGCATCATGGTCGGTCGGTAGCATCCCTTTAGGTGGATTGTCAGTGACTTATTACGAGGATTTTTTTTTTTATAATATTCATCCCTTTAATTAAAAGTGCATGTTTTAGCTAGCAGGAATGTAGACGGATTGACAAGTGCTATGTAAATGGAAGAAAATTTGTAAAATGAAATCTCATGTTCGATTCTCACCCCAATTTACTTATGCACCATTCTTGCAAACTGGATGATTACATCCAGGGTTATAGTGACAACGGACAAAAATCAACCCCATATCACACACGTACCATATCACACACGTATGAGAAATGCACATTGTTAATTCCCCAATTAAAAACGTATGAGAAATGCACATTGTTAATTCCCCAATTAAAAAAAAAAAAATGCATGTTCATCCCTTTAATTAAAAATGCAKGTTTTAAATGCATGTCGTATCTCCTTTTGAAGGATACAACACACTCCCTCTCACGTCATCACTTTTTACTCATGCGTAGCTCCCTCACCTACATCATCCTCCCATCTCCCTCACGCATCCTCCACTCACTCGCACTCATTCTCCACCTACATGCTCCCTCACATCATCCCATCCCATCCCATGTATCCATGCACGAAGCTTCCATGTATTATTCACATGCATACTATGTCTCTTTATTCTACGCTATTTCTAGCGCATGCAAACCCTTCATACGCTATTTCCTCACATCCCTAGTCCATTCTACCCTCTCGTATGCACATCCTTTCATAATAAGTGTGCGAGCCCTCTCATCCATATTACCTCCACGCCTTGCCACTCTCTCCTATTCTCACAAGTGGAGTTTTACTCCCTTTCCTTCCATGCGTTTCTATTTCCTATCTTCACTTAGCTTTTCCACTCATGCATACGTTCCCATACCTCTTTTAGCCTCCCATGCAACCTCTTGATCTTCCCTTGGATGTGTGCCTCTAGAGCTATATAATGGATGTTTTACATAAATTATTGGTTGGATATTGCAACAACTAGCATAATTTCTCTTTATCATTCCTCTCTCTTGTTTTTAATCTAGTGATTCTTCTTTGAACAAAGTGATCATTGTATTGATTGTGGACTTGTCAATTGTGGCACAACCAACCCTCTTATAAGCCTATCAATGAAGAAATTGTGTGTTTGTGTTCTGACCTTGTTTGTTGACAGTGCTTTGTTAATTTTGCAATCTAATTTGTCATTCTCCTTAACTATTCATTGTGATTTCAATGATCTTTTGAGTAATTTTCTGTTCTATTTTCTTTCTATATTCATTGTGCTAACTCTGCATGATACCTCCAAGTGAACAAACTATAACTCTGCATGATCCCTCCAAGTGAACAAACTATCTTTTCCAATCATTTTGGACAGTTTTAACATGTCCAAAATGTAACAATGACTGTTTTTTGTCATTTAACACAGAAAATCAGACTTAGGACAACGACAAATCACCTTAGGGACCCCCCATGAGGCTAGAAAACACTAGCCCAAATGGAGAGGGATCCAACCTGTGACAATTTGGAGCTTTTTTCCTTGAATTAATCAAGTTTTCATCGCTATTATAACATGTTTATCAACTCAATTAGAGGGTGGAAATTTGTGCTAACATATAGGCTTGACTTTGTTAAAATACTGTGTAACTGCAAAGAATATTCTTATCCCCTTTTGTGGATAAAGATAAAATATATTTATTATTGATTAGATCAATCCCCTTTTGTAGATTGATCATGTTGTGTAGTGTAAATGACCAAATCCCTTTTTGCGGATTGGTAAAACCTTAATTGTAATAGGCGAAATAAGAAGTCGGCCCCAAAATATATTAAAGAGGCCCCAAAATATATTAAAGGTGGTTATAACCATCCAGAAGAAGAAGTCGGCCCTGCTAGTGAAGAGACACTTCCACACATGCCAGAATTGTATAAATAAGAGAGGTCAGCGCCTCATTTAGACACACTCAACTCACTCATCTAGTGCGCAAGTATTGAAGGAAGCTACAGTTACCAGTTGCAGGAAGAAGGAAGAGAGAGAGAGGCGCATCCTTGGGAGAAGAATTTATGTGTTGTTTGGTTTATTATCTTGGCATTGTATTGGCTATCTATATTAAAGAAGTTTTGCTGGGTTTTCTTCCCCTTGAGGGTTTCCCAAGATAAATGCTTGTGTACTCTTGTGATTGTGTTTATCTAAGTGATCATATCTATGTTATTGTTATCTAATAAATAGAAAGGTAACCTAATAATAGCTTAAACTTTAACATGGTATCAGAGCTAAGCTAAAGAGAGCATCTTTCACAGGAAAAAGAAAAAACGTCACTGTTGTCGTACATGAAAATTAGGGTTTTTTTTTATTAAAGAAGGTTTTCAGCCTCAAATCCATCTAGAAAGGTGCGCCCTACATCAAGGAACATTTTGGCATCCTCAACACACTTTTTCAGTGGCTAGATCTCCCAGAAAGTGAAACCCTAGTTTTCACAAAGTACCAGTGTACTAGAAGTACCAGAAAACCAGGAGAACCAGTCCAGAAATCCACAGATCAAGATTGGAGGGGTAAAAGTTGGTTTTCTAAAATCTAAACACACCAGGTTACTCGCCTCAGTTCAACGCATCTTTTGGTGAGTTCAGTGTTCATATCCAAGTAATTTGATTTTTTATTATTTTTATAACTCGAAGGGCTAGGGTTTCTTCTACAAGAAAGAATGGCTTCCAGCATAAGGGTAGAAGACAAGCTGGAAATATCTAGAAACTTCAGATCTTGGAAGCATAGGTTGCAGATGATTCTAGACGAGAATGATCTCATAGAACATGTTACAATGGGTGTACTAGAACCAGAGGAAGAAGTTCAAAAGACCAAGCAGAAGAAAAATTAAAAGAAAACAAAGAGAATCGTGTCAGATTCAGTAAATGATCACTTGATCCCTCATATATTCGAACTACAGACATCAAGACAAATGTATGAAGCACTCAACAGGTTATATGAAAGCAAAGACATTAGCTAGAATCTTACCTTAAGAAATCAGTTTCATAATATGAAGATGGATAACTCAGAATCCGTCACATCCTATCTTATGAGAGTATCTCAAATCAGAGATCAACTTGCAACTATTGGAGATGTCATTAGTGACAAAGAACTTGTAACCACAACCCTAAATGGGTTTCCAACATTTTGCATTCCTTTTGTACAAGGAGTGTGTGCAAGAAGCAAGTTACAGTTTGATAAGTTATGGGCAGATTGCACACACGAAGAATCTAGACTTGCAGACCAACAAAAGAGATTAATTGTCGATGAAGAGGAAGCTCTTACAACCCAAAAGAACAAAATAAGTTCCTTCAAGAAGAGCAATAAAGAAGCTAACTCCGTAAGAGTTCCAGACAAGAAGAAAGATGTTTCAAAGATCAGATACTACAATTGTCAAAAGTTGGGACACTTTTCCTATGTTTGTCTTCAAGGAAAAGGAAAAAGAAAGTATCAAACACATGTGGCAGAAGAAGAGGAATCTCCTCCCTCAAAGAAAGCTTTAACAAAAATTAAGGATTATGTACTTTAAGTTGAAGATATTTGATCTGAAGAAAGATAACAAATGGCGGAGTCCGTGGAGCCTTCCCACACAAAAACAAAAGATAAGTATTCATGTTTATTTTTAGTATCTTGTTTACTTTAATACTTTATCATTACAAGTTAGATTTTTATGAGAATGTTAATTAACCTCATTTTATTTCAATGTCTATGCAGACTTATGAAGGAAGTATCAAAGAAGAGGATGAAGAAAGAGATAAAATATTTATTTCATGTATGATCACTCATGAGAGTGACAAAGAAAGCATACTGTAAGTAAGTTTACAAGTCTTGGAAGAAATAACTTATGCCGTGACTTGTAGAAGTTAGACAACATGAGAAGGACGTATGATATGGTGACAGTCAATAAAGACCAGACAATATCCAGTATCTATATAGAAGCAGGAGGCTCCTAAAGATGCAGATCATAAATATTCAAGATAAAAAAAATTATGGATACTCAGATATAGTGGATGGGATGCAGATAACTACAAGTTGCTTCAGTACCGTTCTTATAGATGCAGAGGGAGCAGGTTGATCGAGTATGAAGACAAAAAAAAGGAAATATTTGAACTCAAGAAGGCACCCAGGATATTACAGAAAAAAAACTTCAAGGATAATGATTAGAAGCTATTAGTTTGGTGCAAGAGGGAGCCACGTCTTCGAGTTCGAAATGAAGGATCATGATTTGATGCAGTTAAAAAAGCAGATGGATGGTGCCTAGATATTTTGATCAAGATGAAAGCTATTTAGTAGATGGATGGTGCCTAGCAGATGGGTAGCATGGTATTATACCATGGAAGGATTTTGAACCACAAGAGATGTTTTTGATCCCATAGCTAGACCTTCGTAGAGAAGGAGAAAGAGAAAAGACCTTCGTAAAGAAGGAAAGAGAAATCCCATAGGTAGACCTTTATAGAGAAGGAAACGAGAAGAGACCTTTGTAGAGAAGGAAGAGACCTTTATAGAGAAGGGGAATGAGAAATTTGCCAAGGTTGGCCTCTGTCCAAGTGTTGAGTGTTGAATACTCTAGGGACATGCTAGAATACCCTCGTAGAAAGGGGTGTGACCACCCTCTTAGAGAGGAATGTGGATGTTTCTCCAAGGGGCAGCGGGCAAATACTCTCCTCTAGCCAAGGATTGTGTAGTCTGGAACACAAACCTTGACTATGTGGAATGGTTAGTTGGCTCTTGAGGTTTGTGTCGTGATCCTGCGTGGATCATGGAAAGGGAGTCTAGTCTTGCCCAGGCTAGCATCTTAACTTCTCTAGTTCATGTGGGATGACTAGGAGTGAAGCTATGGTAGTAGTCCTCCCCAGTGGATGGGTGAAATAGATGACTACAAGAGAAGGGAGAACATAAAAAGAATGGCAAAACTCATATGACATCTTCTGTGTGAAGATAAGAAAGAAGTATCTTCTACATGAAGACGAAAGAAAGAAAGCGTATCTTCTACTCGAAGATAAAGAGAACAAAACTTCGATGATTTATAGATATGCCAGTTAATGATCATAATGTCAGATGACCAAATGGACACCTCCAGTTATCCAGTTAATGATGATTACCCAGTTGATGATGTTGCCCAGTTGATGATGTTCTCTAGTGGATGCTGCTACCTAGTTGATGTCGGCATCCAGTGACCTGTCAAAAGATAAAGAATATCCTTCTTGTTAAGAGGGAGT
>JZKD02S1693021.1:26343-40852 GCA_000966675.3 Picea glauca | reverse complement strand
ATTTATTTTAGGTCATTTTTAATGGTCAATTTTAAGGTTAGGTTAGTCATCCCTCTTGTGACAAAAAAACTACATTCATCACTTTTGTGACAAACATTGACTATAATAATTTGACGCAACCACACTCATCGGAGCACGTCCGCTCTCACAGGATCTTCTTCTATTCACGGCCCGAAGAACTCAAAGGTACCTCAAATTCCCTGTCGGGAACTTTCCTTACCCACAACAACTCTTCAATGGATCTCCCTCGCTAATCGGAAATCGGACCTCGCGATTTCGGGAGTCTCATGATCACGCACCCCGTGCTTCACGATACCCCAAAACCCAATGGGTGAACTCCAACACTCTCCTATTCCTATCGGGAATCCTTTCGTCGGGATTCCGGAAGTCATGGGATCATGAATCCTAATGCCAAAGGATTCGGGATTTACCTTTTCCCGATTCTCGATGCTATGCCACCTGTTCTCCACTCTCTCCTGCTGTGGCCCACACGACCCTTCTGTCAGGATATCGCGGATCGCGACTTCAAGTTTCAAGAGTTCCTTGCCTTCGAAAACCCCAATGCCCCGAACACCGACACATGTCCCCACTGATGGATTATTCAAAGCTTGTCGTAATATCGTAGATTGTGATTCTAATGTGCAAGATTTTCTTGCCTCTCGAAACCCCAATTTTCAGAACCCCGATTCCTCTGCTCACTAGTGTTAATCCCTTTTCAACTCCTGCTAGATCTGATGGTCGACGGGATTTTCAAGAATTCCCCTCCATAGATATTGACTGTCACTTTCCCCTCCTTGAGGACTTTCCCTGATGAATTTTGTGAGATGAACCCAGTTCTTTCTCCACCAAGACTTGTTCACCTACTCGTCAACTTGTGACACTTCTGCAAGCTTCCAATAGTAGCTTCCATGTGCTTATCCTTCAATAAAATTCAAAGGCCTACTCCTCCTAAGCCTTATCCACGACTTTCATTCTCTTGAAAACCTCTTTCACGCACTCCTTGCGACAACCCTTCAACCTCGACTGAGCATTGAAGTCTTTTGACCCTGCGCACTCTTGTAGCAACAGTCTTCTAACACTTCTCTCAGGTTCGTAGCCCTGAGACCGTTAACCATCCTGCGCACTCCTTGCACGACTCCTATACCCAACTACAAATTTGAGGAAATGAGAACAAAACCTATCTCAAATTGAACCCTTCTATCAACACACTCCTTGCGGACAATTCGACTGCACTCCTTGCAAGAATCCTCTGGTTCAATTTGAGAAATAATTGAAACTCATTCTCTCACGCTCTCAGACTTTAATTCATACATGAAATCACATACATAGCGTATAAAATAAAATGTATGATAGGAAGAAAATATTCATGAGCATAACATCAATACACAGAGAAACAACACGAACCATGAATTTGAATCAAAAGCTTTCTTCTATTAATTCAAATGTTTGTACATGGGTGTTATTTATACATTTCTTTGCATGCTCTTTTGCTTTCTTCTCAATTCTCCTAGAATAATGTTACAATGTACAAAGGAGGGTGTCTATAACCGTTTTCCCTCTTGGACTCTAAAGCTATCAAATCTAGAATTAAATTCCTATCTACCAGCATTAACTCTATTAAATGTCGACTATCTACCTAAGGACGAGAGCTTAAAGGATCAAGGTCCAATACAATATACAAGTGCGCCATCTCTTAAATGACTCATTTAAGATTTGCGCAACAATCCTAAATAATTTTCAAAATTTGTGCTGGCTTATCCAGCTGTTCTCCACTCCACGCTGGCTCACTTGATCTGTTGGGGATGCTCCTCCATCATACTCCTCGGCTTGAAAACTTTCATGGGCTCCTATCCATGAGCTCCTGCATAGTCTGTCCATGCTTTTTTATCTCTGCTTCACTCTCCCAATTGGCATCTTCTACTGGGTGGCCCTTCCACTTGACCAGATACTCGAAGTATTCTTTCCTTCGGGTCTCCTTACCCACTCTCTTATCCAGTATGCACTCCATTTGTGGTTTCTCTGCAACTGGCAATTGTTTCATCCACTGGATCACTGGCTGTTTAGTTCCAGTTTCTACTTCTCTATCCCTGTATAGGTATAAGTCTGCGATATTGAATATCGGAGATATTTCAATGCCATCCGATAGCTCGATCTCATAAGCATTTTCTCTGAATTTTCTCAAGACCTTGCATGGCCCGATTTTTTTCATATTGAGCTTGTTGTATGTTCCCCTCGGGAACATTTCTTTCCTCAAGTGCACCAGAACTAGATCACCAACTTCAAATTGAAGTTTTCTCCTATGCTGGTTCGCTCTGCGCTTATATTCCTGACTCGATTTCAACAGTCGCTCCTTCACCTGGATGTGGAGTTCTTTCATCACCTTAGCGAATTCTTCTGCACTAGAGCTGCTAGTAGCAGTCTATTCTAAATCCCTCAGTTCAGACACTCCTCTTAGCTATGTTCCATACACAATCTGAAATTGAATTTTCCCTGTGCTCCGGTTCACTGAATCATTATATGTGAATTCTGCCTGTGGCAATATGTTATCCCAAATGCTATGGTTCTTTGTCACCAAGCTTCTCAGCAAGTCTCCTAGACTTTTGTTGACCACTTCCATTTGTCCATCCGTCTGAGGATGATAAGTAGAACTAAATGCCAAGTTAGTTCCCAAATTCTTCCATAAGGTCCTCCAAAAATTCCCTATGAATTTGGTGTCTCTATCCGAAACAATACTTTTCAACAATGCATGAAGTCGAATGACCTCCTTGAAAAAAAAATTTGCGATGTGAGTCACATCGCTGGTCTTCTGGAAAGGAATGAAATGTGCCATCTTGGAAAACCTGTCCATGACCACAAATATTGAATCTACACCTCTTTGTGTCCTTGGCAAACCCAATACAAAATCCATGCTAATCGCTTCCCATGGCCTTCCTGGTATGGGCAATGGTTGATAAAACCCCGCATTCTATTTCCTTCCCTTCAAATTCTGGCAAACCCTACATCTTTCAACGAACCTCTTGACATATTCTCACATTCCCGGCCAAAAATATGATTCGCTCAGCTTCGCGAATGTTTTTTCATGGCCAAAATGCCCTACCAATCCTCCACTGTGATTCTCCTTCAACAAGTTCTCCCTCATGGAGAAATTTGGAATGCACAATTGATTTCCTCTAAACAACAATCCCTCCTAGATCATATAATCCATCCAAGGGATTCTGTCTCTGAGAACTGGATTCTTAGCTGCTTCATATGCTTCTCAAAAATTTGCATCTTCTGCGTACATGTCCCTGAGATTTTCAAAACCCAATGTTTTGATTTGGAACTCCTGCAACAACAAACACTTCTTGCTCAAAGCATCAGCCACTTTGTTAGCAATTCCTAAAATATTCTTAATCACAAATGTGAAATTCTGCATATACTCTACCCATTTTGCATGTTTCTGATTCAACTTCTCCTATTGAGTCACAAATTGCAATGCATGATTATCACTATACAAAACAAAATCTTTTGGGATCAAGTAATGCCTCCACTTCTTCAGTGCCTGTATGATAGCATAAAAGTCCTTATCGTACGTGGAGTATTTCATCTTTTCCTCATCCAATTTCTCGGTGAAATATGCAACTGGTCTGTCTTCCTGACTCAAGACTGCTCGTATGGAAAATCCACTTGCATCAGATTTCACCTGAAATGTTTTCTGAAAATCTGGTAACACCAACACTGGTCGTTCCATGATCTTCTACTTCAACAGATTGAATCTCTTTTCAGCCTCTGTGGTCAAGTGAAAAGATTTATGCTACTTCTTCACTATATCCATCATCGCTGCACTAATTCAGCTGAAATTCCTGATGAATTTCCGGTAGAAACTAGCCAAACCATGAAAACTTCTCACCTCGAATACATTCCTTGGTGATGGCCAATTCTTAATCACTTCCACTTTATTTGGATCCATCTTCAACTCATTCGCTGAAATAACAAAACCCAGATAAATGAGTTCTATCTTCATAAATGAGGACTTCTTCATATTAATCAACAACTTCTTCTGCTGTAACTTCTTCATCACAATGGCCAAATGTTTAAGATGTTCATCCTTTGTCTTGCTGAAAATTAATATGTCATCCAGATACACGATGAAAAATTTCCTGGTGAAATCCTTTAGGACTTCATTCATCAACCTCATAAAGGTACTTGGGACATTTGTTAAGACAAACGACATAACAAGCCATTCATACAAATCTTCGTTTGTCTTGAATGCTGTCTTCCATTCATCACCTTCTCTCATGCGAATCTGGTGATATCCGCTTTTCAAATCAATCTTTGAAAAAATATTTTCCCCACTCAGGAAATCCATCAGATCATCCATTCTCGGCAATGGAAACCTGTACCTGATGGTTATTTTGTTGATGGCCCTCGAGTCAGTACACATTCACCATCCTCCATCCTTCTTTGGACTAAGTACCATTGGAACGACACATGGAATCAATCTTTCTCTAACTAATCCTTTGTCCAACAACTCCTGGACCTGCCTTTTAACCTCTTCATTTTCTTGTGGCGTCAACCTGTACGCGACTTTGTTCGGAAAACTAGCTCCCAGTATAAGATCAATGTGATGTCTCACACTCCTCATTGGTGGCAACGAACGAGGTAATTTGTCTACCATGATGTTAGTGAACTCTTCCAGTAGTTCCTGAATCTCATCTAGCAAGTCATCCAGTCTTGTGCTAGTTAGGACAATCCTCGACTTCCTGACCACAAAAAACTGTGGATCTTCTTTCTTCTCCATCTCTGTAAGAAGTTCCTTCCCACTCATGAGAAGTATTATGTTTCTCACCTCCAACTTCACCTCCTTATCCTTTATTGGAAGTAATCTATGGGTTCTCCCATTCTTCTCCAGGGTATATGTGTTCATCCTCCCATAATAAATCACATTTCTGTCATATTTCCATGGTCTACCCAACAATAAATGACATACATCCATAGGAATGACATCACATAGTACTTTATCATTATATCCACCTATTTTGAATTCAACTAAGCATTGTTTAGTAACAGTTACCTGGTGTCCTTTTTGTAGCCATGAAACTTTGTATGGGCTTGGGTGATCAGTTGTCTCCAGCTCCAGTTTCTCCACCATCTCGGTTGAAACGAGATTATCCATGCTACCACTGTCAACAATTACCTTGCACACCCTATCCTTGGTCTTGCAAGCTATTCTGAAAAGTCTGGTCCTTTGAGCTGGGTCCTCCACCTCCTTCCCAGGTGTTAAGAGAACTTTACACATCATCAGTGACCTTCCGCCTTCTGCRTCATCARCCTYAACATCCCGCCTYTGTGCTTCAGTGATGTGAGCTTMTCCAATGTCCTTCTTTTTCTTTGGACACTCAAATKACCTATGCCCATTMTTCCCACATGTGAAGCAARTGATTACTCCATCTCTTCCTCTTCCTCTACCTCTGGTATGAGGAAAAKTGTTTKCRTCAGCATAATCTCCCTTYGRTTCATTATGYTACCCTCTMTATTCAACATATGGCCCTCTATGTGAGGTCCCACCTCTCTCAATMTTACCCTGATCTTTCTTCCATTCCTCCTTGGGMTTTTGGTATTTATCCTGGGCAACTGCCTTGCCTCTGGGMTGACTCCTACSTCGCCCTCGCTGACCTTGCTTAYRGYTCARCTTCTCTTCTRMTTTCARRGCCATMTAATAAGMATCCTMCACCGTCYGAATGGTAACCATGCTTAATTCATCCTRAATGTCGTATCTCAAACCATTCARATATCTGGCAACCTTTTCATCATCGCTCTCCYGATGACCTTCTCTGATGTTYAGTCAATAGAATTCCTTAGTGTATTMTTTCAMTGTCATYAGCTTCTGTCTCAGGTTTTKCATCCTCCTRAACAGAGTAATTTGATAATCCCTTGRGATGAACTTTTCCTTCATCTTTGCAATCATTCGATCCCAACATTTAATCTTTTGCTTGCCTTTGYAGYGTCTATYTRCTTGAAGCTCGTCCCACCATAATGYTGCATGTCCTTTCAAGCRTGTGACATCATGMTTGATCTTCTTATCCTCTTCGACATCTTCATAGTCGAAGTATGTGTCAAGAGCTMTAATCCAATCCAGTAGMTCCTCTGCATCCRGATTTCCTTCATAAACTAGAATGTCCATCTTCWCTTTCGCACCCATTATGGCGATAGCTTTAATCAACYKCTCAGTTGATGCATCTTCGGCTGCAACTTCCTCCTCAYGTTCAGCTTCAACTTCAYCTTCTGAATCGCTGAAATCCCCCRCACTAAYTGTGCGTCTTTGCGMTGTCTCCATGTCCTCGAGTCTTCCTYAGAGATMTCTCATCTGTCTCTCTATTTCTGGATTTCCTACYGGCCTACCTCTTCTTCRCACCTCCCTATCTTCTGGATCAGGTGACTRTCTTTCTCTTCTAGGTGGCATGGTGAATTCCTTTCTTTGCTACAGAAAGMAAAGAAATTTTCCYGCTCTGATACCACACCTAACGCAACCACACTCTTCGRAGCATGTCCACTCTCTCAAGATCTTCTTCTATTCACARCCYGAAGAACTCAAAGGTTCYTCAAATTCCCTGTCGAKAACTTTCCTTACCCACAACAACTCTTYAATGGATCTCCYTCGCTGATCGGAAATCGGACCTCGCGATTTCRCGAGTCTCATGGTCACRCACCYCGTGCTTCACGATACCCCAAAATCCAATGGGTGAACGTCAACACTCTCCTGTTCCTATCGGGAATCCTTCCATCRGGATTTTGGAAGTCAYGSGATCRTGAATCCTGATGCCAAAGGATTCRRGATTTWCCTTTTCCCGATCCCCGATGCTATGCCACCTRTCCTYCACTATCTCCTKYTATGGCCCACAYGACCCTTCCGTCGGGATATCGYGGATCRYGACTTCAAGTTGMAAGAGTTTCTTRCCTTCRAAAACCCTAATRCCCCRAACTMYGACTCTTTGGGATCTCCTGACATGCGTCCCCACTGATGGATGGTTCAAAGCTTGTCGRAATATTGCGGATCATGATTCCAATGTGCAAGAKTTCCTTGCCTCCAGAAACCCCGATTTTTCGAACCCCAGTTTTTTKAACCCCGATTCCTCTGCTCGCTAGTGTTAACCCCTTTTCAAATCCTGCTAGATCTGATGGTTGACGGGATTTTCACGAATTCCCCTCCACAKATCTTGACCRTTGCTTTCCCCTCCTTGAGGACTTTCCCTGATGAATTCTGTGAGATGAACTYARTKCTTTCTCCACAAASACTTGTTCACCTACTCGTCAACYGATGACACTTCTGCAAGCTTCCAATAGCAKCTTMCYTGYRCTTATCCTTCAATGAACTTCGAAGGCYTACTCCTCYTGAGCCTTCTCCAWGAMTTCCAGTCTCTTGAAAACCTCTTGCAYGCACTCCTTGCGGMAACCCTTCARYMTYGACTGAGCGTTGAAGTCTTTCGRCCCTACGCACTCCTGCARCARCARTCTTCTAACACTTTTCTCAGGTTCRCARCCCTGAGACCATTAACCATMTTGCGCACTCCTTKCAYGRCTCYTGTACCCAACTACAACTTTGAGGAAATGAGAACAAAAGCTATCTCAAATTGAACCCTTCTGTCAACACACTCCTTGCGGACAATTCRACTACACTCCTTGCAGGAATCCTCTGGCTCAATTTGAGAAACAATTGAAACTCATTCTCTCACCCTCTTAGACTTCAATTCATACAYGAAATCACATACAYAGYRTATAAAATMAAATGTATGACAGGAARCAAATATTCATGAGCATAACATCAATACACAGASAAACAACACGAACCATGAATTTGAATCAAAAGCTTTCTTCTATTAATTCAAATGTCTRTACATGGGTGTTATTCATACATTTCTCTRCATGCTCTTCTTMTTTCTTCTCAATGCTCCTRGAATAATGTTATAATGTACAAAGGAGGGTGTCTATATCCATTTTCCCTCTTGGACTCTAAAKCTATCAAATCTAGAATTAAATTCCTATCTACCAGCATTAACTCTATTAAATGTCGGCTATCTACCTAAGGATGAGAGCTTAAAGGCTCAAGGTCCAATACAATATACAAGTGTGCCATGTCTTAAATGACTCATTTAAGATTTKCACAACAATCCTAAAGCATTTTCAAAATTTRTGCTGGCTTATCCAGCTGTTCTCCGCTCCACGCTGGCTYGCTTGATGTGTTGGTGATGCTCTTGCATCATAATCTAATCAAACTACATGCATMGAGATAGYGATGAATACRGGGTGGATTTAGAAAAAWTGAWTTTTTTCTCTTGCAGGTTGYGAYGAAAGAGTACTTTCATCGCAAGTAGTCGTSACAAATTTTTAATATGTAGTAGTGGATTTTCATGATTTCACGAGTAGGGAAAGTGAGAGGTTAGAGTATTGAAKGTTTGTGAAGCTATAAGTCYTGAAATGATYTGKACCRTTTGATATAGAGAGACACATGTCACCCAATCCGAGMAATCATGAATTTRTGACTCAGAGGTTTGAGCATGAAGTATAACGTGAAMTCATGAAACATGAAATYGTGATGCGCCTGAGAGTTGGGCYCRTGGTMACATCCTAGGGTCACATGGAAGTGGGGTTGAATGAATGGAAAGMACCTAATTGAATGAGAGATAGTTGAAGTTGTTYGAGGAGATGATCWTGGCCATCAGGATTGAAGGAGATCCAAYCRTTTATTTRGATGGATCATTTCGCAGGATTGAGCATCAGAAGATTGGAGATCAGGGGGAGTGAAAAMTMCTAAAATGAKAAACTRCAAAATATAATGTGGTATAAGTGTGAGGTCATGGCTCGYGGTCGCATGGGGTGATGGGAAGAAGTTGCGTGAAAGGCTGGAGTGCCCGAGTTGGTTGGAAAAAAATAGTTGTGTGGCCTCGAGGTGCCAGAATTAACTAAAAGGGATTGTGAGTCCCCCTGGAATGTCCATGGCCATCAGGCCTCATCCTCATACCAATAAAATAATTTAATGATAATAAATAAGGTGGTTTAAACCTCACCTCACCACATAAATGGAAAGCATGGTAAATCTAGTTGTGGCAGGGAGATAGTCAACCCAAGATTCCCCTATCAACAGATTTTCCTGTAATGCCCATACTGATCCAAGATTATGTATGAAAGAAGAATATGTAGGCACAAAGCCTTAAATGTAGTGACCAAAGTGTGCTTCTGAAGCGATAAAGTTTATTTGAGTATATATACTCATTTTTTATATTTTTTAAGGGTCGATGGTAGAGAAAATCTCTAGAATTGTAAAGTTTTAATGAACACTCTGGCTATTTGGTTATGTATATGCATTTGAAACTTATTGTTTAATGAAAGTCAGATTTCTTAATCCCTCTTGCTTCCCTCTGATGCTGAAAGAGCTCATGATTGACTGATTCACTGGAATTATTGTGACTGCATTATGATGAAAGTTTGATTATAGTGTTGTTATGGTTTCTTTTGAGTTTCTTTGAGATTTAAATTCGAGAATTTGTTTTGTTTAAATTATTCCTCCTTGGGATTCTAAAAGACTTGATGTCCTTGTCAGACCTCTACATTTTCTCACCGAAGTCTTCCCCCTACTCACCCTTACTAGAACTTACTGTCTGAAGTTAAACTAAGACCTCAGCTGCTCGTGCATATCTATCCATTTTTCTGAGTGAAGACGATATTTTCTTGAGACTGCACCCATTTGAAATTTTTATAATCAACCCGTGACATAAAAATCTAACGGTTATCGAAATTTCTTTTCACACAATCTGAAGGGTGACTTTCGGTGCTAACATTTATGGCGTCATTGTTGGGGACAAAATTGAATATTTTCACTGGGATTGAATAACAAAGCTTACTATTTCTGAAGGTGCATCAAAACTTACTACATCAAATATTGCAGTTGTGCATCTGGAGACTCCATTGATGTTAATCTATTAGTGACTCCACTTTTTTCACTGTGGTTTCTAGAGGTAGACACATGAGGTCTACTCCAAACTGACCTTCAGAAGCACTTGAAGTTGATCCAGAGAAAATTGTCAAAAAGGGAAAGGCCCTCTGAGAAGGTACTTGTATTGTTGAACCATATATTTATAATGGTTTTCACTATCCTCCTGTAGAAACTCCAATATCTGCTTAAATTCTTCTATTATACCATCTGTTGAAGTTTCCCGAATTTTAAATTTTGAGAGTGTTGATCTTGAGATTTCCCCCTCTGGTCTTTCTTTTGAGGGAGAAATATTTGTAACTCCTATTTCCCCTAAAGTTGTACCATGGTTTAGACCCACCACCTCAAAATATTTTCCTACCTCAAGCTTTACCACCCCTCCTCCTATTACGGTTACTACTGCGCGAAGAGAACCCCTTACTCCCTCAAGCCCTGTAGCCTTTTATTCAAATCCTCTATTGTTTCCCTTTCCTCCCAGAAGCTCAGTTCCAGTCTCCCATGTTTAAACCCCATATCCTCCTAATTCTCCTCCACCTATCATCCCTATGGTAGGTTCTAATCCTCCTAGAAACAGAATGGATTCTATAGTGGCTACTAGATATGCCCCCATGGTCTTGCCTCAGCCTCTTAATGCCCTCCTAATCGATGGATACCTTAAGCAGTTGCCTAAGTTTACAGGGGAGGGAGATATAACCACAGAGGGGAACATTTCATATTTCTATAGTTATGGGGATAACTATGTCATAGAAGATGAAGATGTATAGATGAGGATTTTTGTTCACAATCTTGATGGAGAAGCCAAAAATTGGCTTAGAGCTCTGGCTCCTGGATCCATCGCTGGGATTGAGGATCTTGATGTTGTTTTCTTGAGACAATGAGGGAATAAAAATGAATTTATTTATTATATCACAGAGTTTGGGTCCCTAAAGAGAAAACAGGGAGAGTCTGTCTCTGACTTCTCCAAAAGGTTCAACAAGATGTACAATAAAATCCTTGTTGAGATAAATCCTACAGAGGCCTCTGCCAAAATTACCTATGCCAGTGCCTTTGACCCTGACTTATGCCTCCTATTAAGAGAGATAAGAGCTACTTCCTTGGATCACATGCAAGATGCATCCCTGAAAGTAGAGTCTAACATATTGGGAGTTGACTGACTTAGGAATAAGACTGATAGAGACAGAGGAAGGGGAAGATATGAAACCTAAATCTTTAGTTCCTCTGCCCAACCTCCCCCCATCTCAAATGGATGAAGTAACCAAGTTACTAAAATCACTTTCGGCTAGAATGGAAAGGATGGAATTAAAAAGGAAGCAGACATATAGAAATCCTCAAAATATTTATAACAAAGGCAACTTAAGGAGGCCGAATAGCAATGCTCCTCAGAGCATGCTAAGGGAACAAAGGGAGATAGATAGAAATGATAAAAAAATTCAAAACCCTCTCCAAAAAAACCTTGTTACTAAGGAGGAGAGGGAGGAAGAAGAGCTAGATCTTGTTTCTGAAATCCATTGTGTTGGAGACAACTCCCCATTTCCTCATATAACTGAATCCGCATACGAGGAATCCCTCATGAACAGAAAAATAAATTATTTGAGTAAAGGGGAAACAGACAATAATAAACCAAGTAAATACAACCTCAGATATAAGAATAAAGAAGGGAATTCTGATGTCCCTGATCTATCTCCTAGAGCACAAAATCCTGCTAAAGAGGCAAAACACACCAACAAATAAAAGAAAGGTCAAAATTTCCCACCAATAGCCAAAGACCATGTCCCATAGGTGAGAGAAATTTTGAATCCCCCTTCCTCCTTTAACTTTGAGCATGAAATTCATAAGATTAGAATCCTTGTCCCCCTTTAATTGCTAGTTAAGCATGAGGACTTCAAAAGGTCCCTCTATAAGCTATTGCAGCTCGAGACAGCTTGTCATTCCAGAGACTTAGTGAATCTCCAAGATGAAAATCATGCAGTCATTTTAGGTCCTATGGTAGAAGACATAGATGATTCATTCCCTCCCTTCTACACATCCCCAAACATACATGATAAGGTGATTCATAACTGTTTGATGGATTCTATGGCATCTCATAATCTCATGCCCAAGAATTTCATGGAAGAACTCGGATTAGAAATCACAAAATCTTATCATGATTTATATTCTTTTGATTCAAGGAGGGTGCAATGTCTTGGGGTCATAAAAAATCTAGTGGTGACATTGTTCCAGCTACCCATGAAAAGTGTGGTCCTAGACATTGTGGTGGCTAAAGTTCCTCCCAAGTTCAACTTGTTGTTATCAAGATCTTGGATAAAAAGAGTTGGGGGAACCTTGCATATGGACATCACGTATGCTACCATTCCAATGTTCAGAGGGGAGAATAGAATATTGTATAGAGAAGCTCAGTTGGCCTACATTATCACTGATGAAGAGGACCCCACCAATCATCCTATCTTTTCCCTGTATATTGATTTAGGATCCAACTTATTGCAACTCACCGATGCCCCTGAACCCCCTCTTGAGATAAAAAATTCCATTACTCTCGGTGAATATTCTCCTCAAACTACCTCTATGTGGAAAATGTTTTTCGATGGAGCCTCTTCTAGAGAAGGTGTTGGTGGTGGACTGGTTTTTGTGTCACCATGTCATGAAACCATATCCCTGTCATACAAATTAGAGTTTGAAACTACCAATAATGTGGTAGAATATGAAGCTCTTGTTTTAGGTTTGAGGACTGCAAAGGATATGGGAATTGAAGAGGTAGCAATGTTAGGGGATGCAGAGTTGATTGTCTAACTGATCAAAATGGATTATCAGGCCAAGAACCCTCAACTCAGAAGATACAAAAATGAAGTGTGGGACTTGATTGACAATTTTTTCTTGGGCTTCAACATTTAATATGTTCCCAGAGAAGAAAAAGTCATGCATGATTCTATGGCTATCTCAACAAGCTAGTTCAGGATCCCACTACCACCTATGCTCAGATACGATGTTGAGATTAGATATAGGCCCTCTATACCTGATAATATCAAGCATTGGAAGGTGTTCGAGGATGATGTTGAAATCATAAGATTTATTGAGTCAGTTGATGAGTTCTTTGTATTAAACATTCATAAGGATCATGATTTCGAGGGTTACCCTCCCCCTGAAGTAATTTTGAATAAAATTGCTAATCACCATATTGTTCAACTGCCTAGAAATCACATTCCAAAGGGACTGGTTCCCCTAGAAATATTGTTTGATGGGAACGATTTGGTAGTAAATCTTAAAGGACCAACTAAGGATGTTGATGTAGTTGAGTGCAACATTGGTACATAGGAGGATCCAACGTTTGTTAAGTTTTCAAGCATCTTGTCAAGGGAGTAGAGGGTTGATTATGTTGAGTTATTAAAATAATTCACTGATGTGTTTTCCTTGACCTACGAAGACCTCATAACATATGACACCAACGTCATCGAGCATAAGATCCAACTGAAGGAGGAAGAAAAACCATTTAGGCAGAAATTAAGGAAAACAAATCCTATGTTGATGCCTATTATGGAAAGGGAGGTAAAAAAGTTTTTGAATGCCCAAATCATTGTCCATTTGAGATATTTTGAATGGGTGGCCAACTTGGTCCTAGAAAGGAAGAAAAGTGGAGAAATTAGACTATGTGTCGATTTGATAAATTTGAATAGAAGCTCAAAGAAATACAATTATCCCTTGCTGAAAATGGAACACATATTACAAAGGGTAACTAGTGCACCAAGGATATCCAAGATTGATTGATTTTCGGGATACAACCAAATGTTGGTCCGGTCTGAGGACAGAAAAAAAAAACCTTCACCACTCTTTGGGGTACATTCATGTATGCCAAAATTCTCTTTGGGTTGATGAACACAGTAGAAACCTTCCAATGAGCCATGGAGATCGCCTTCATTGGAGAAAAGGATAAATTTGTGGTTATCTATCTAGATGAAATAACAGTCTTCTCCAGGTCCGATGAAGAACATTTGTCTCATATGAATTTTTTTTTCCTAAAATGAAGAAAGTTTGGTCTCTCCCTAAATCCCAAGAAATCATTATTTTCTATGCAAGAAGGAAAATTATTGGGGCACATAGTATCAACTGAAGGCATTAGTTTCGATCCCACTAGGATAGAAGCTCTTCAAGCCTTATCGCTTCCCAGATACAAGAAAGAAGTTTAGTCCTTTATGGGTAAAATTAACTTCCTAAGTAGGTTTGTTTCAAACCTCGTTGAATTGGTGAATCATATCACAACCATTCTCAGGAAGGGGAACGAAGTGAAATGGACTGTTGAGCCCAGAGAATCCTTCAATGAAAATAAGAATGCACTGAATGAGGCACCTGTGTTGATCAGTCTTGATTATTCCAAGTATTTCTTGATCTTTTCCTTTTCTTCGTGTGATATAGTAGCATCCTTGTTGTTGCAGAAGAATCTTGAAGGGCTGGAACAACCTGTTTTGTTTTTCAGCAGAGCATTGAGGGATGCAGAGACCAGATATGACATCATGGAAAAGTAGGCCTATGCCTTAGTGAAAGCTCTCAAAT
>JZKD02S1693021.1:0-10179 GCA_000966675.3 Picea glauca | reverse complement strand
TTTTCTTTCAAAAAGGCAACCCAAGTTAGTCTAGAATAGTCATCAATAATCAACATAAAGTAATTTTATTTTCCCGTACCTTCTTTCCTTGATGGTCCACATAGATCCATATGTACTAACTAAAGAGGTTTTTCTGTTGAAGGAAATTTTTTAGATTTGAACTGAGTGCGAGTAAGATTTCCTTTCTGACAGGATTTACAAAGAGATTCATATGGCTTTGATATCTTCAGAAGATCTTTTACTGCCCCATTGTTTCTGAGTTTGATTATGTGATTAAAATTTAGGTGACCAAGTCTCCTATGCCACAACCAAATTTCATCATATTTTCTTAAGTTGCATTCTTCTTCTTCTTCTTTTAAAACATAGACATTGTTTTCTATTCTTATACCTTTTGCAACTAGCTGACCTGAATCCACAGTTTTTATTCTACAGTCTTTAGAGGTAAAAACAAATTCACACCCTTGGCCACAGACTTGACTGACACTAAGAAGATTATGTTTCAAATCTTCTACAAACAAGACATATTGAGCTTTTCTTTTTCTGTTACCCACTTACAATTCCTTTACCCTTTATCTTTCCTAGTGCATCATTTCCAAAAGTTACATTTCCTGATTTGCTATCACCTAGAGTTAGAAATTTACTGCTGTCTCCAGTCATGTGTTTGGAGCATCCACTGTCAATATATCAGGGATTCTTTTTCTTTTGGAATGATAGCACTAGTCCACATTTTTCATCTACTTTCTTCTTCAAAACTTTGACATTTTTAGTAGTGGGGATCAAATCTGAATTGTATTTCCTTAAGTGATAGTCTGCAACTCTATGACCATAATTATGACAGTTGTAACATTCCGGTTCATTGATTAATAGATCATAATGATTGTTATGTGCATATCTATTGTTGTGTTTCACCTGTGTCCTTCTCCCAATCATCACATGATTTATAATATGTGATTTTTTGTTTCTTGGTTGTCTCAATCTTTGTTGTGGAATATAGTTATTCATTGAATATCTTGATTGTTCATATCTAAATCTTAAAGAATAGTTTATAGCTTTGTGACTAAAATTAGCGTAGAGAAAACAATAACCATAGAAAAAATCTTTGAAACTTGAAAAAATCTATCTTCTTTGAGGAGGTCGACTTCTGTCATGCCAATAATCTTTTTGGTCTACAAATTCGGTTCTGGGGCTTTTTCTTTCATTTCTTCTTGGTGGCTAACTTTCCTTCTTTGTTTCTGCAGAGTGATTTTTGTCATTGTTTGAGGATTTGACAAACATGATAGATTTTGTATTGCTTGGATGATCACTACTTGATCCTTCTTCATATCCCAATCTAGCTTTCAACTTTGAATTTCTTTGTTGATTTAGAATGGAGGTTAATTCTTCTAAGGCTTTAATACTTGGCAGATTTAGATGATACAATCCTTTAAATTTCTCCATTTCTTTTCTATTTTTTACTGTCTCTTATTCTAAGGCTTCACACCTGGCTTTCTTCTCTGACAATTGTTGTTTCAGTATGTCTTCTATTTTCTTTGCCTCTTCTAATTCCAGTTTCAGCATCATCAAGTTTTTTACTGTCTTTCTCGAGCTGTGTCAATAATTGTTTTTACTTTCTGTTATTAGTTCTGAGTCTATCAATTTCTTCCAGTGCACTGATCAGTTCTCCTTCCATATCAACCTCATCTTCTTCATCATTATCATCACTGTCTGTGCTTTTATTATCATAATCCTCCTTGGCCATAAGCATGAAGTCATTTGCCTTATCTTCACAGGATGAGTCACTATCAGTGTCTTCTAAGGAATTGTCATTATTTGCAACCAAACTTTTCTTCTTATTATATTTATTGTATTTGTACTTCCTTTCATCATCAGAGTTCTGGTCCTTTTTCTGATGGGGACACTTAGATGAAAAATGAACTATCTTACCACAGTTAAAGCATTTGAAGGGAAACTTCCCTTGATATTTTCCTGACCCTTTTTTTAACCATCTCACAAATTTTGCCTCAATATCATCTAATTCTAAATCAGTATTCCTGCCTTCTTTAAAAGATGCTTCTCTAGTATTGGATTTATCTTTGTTAATTCTAATTTCATATGTAGTTAGAGTTCCTAGAATTTGATCAATCGACAGAGTTTTAAGATCATTTAATTCTTCTATTGCAGAGACTTTTGGATTAAATTTATCAGGGAGAGATCTTAAAATCTTCTGAACTAAGAGTGAGTCATCAAACTTCTCACCAATACCATTCATGGAACTTACAAGTTCTCCAACTCTTAAAAAATACTTGCTAATTGTTTCATCTTCATTCATCCTTAATTGTTCAAATTTCAATCTGTATGTTTGAAGTTTGGCATCTTTTACTTTCTCATTTCCTTCATAACGGTTAATAAGTTTATCCCACATTTCTTTGGAAGTATCAAGATGCATCACCTTTACAAACTCAGCTTCAACAAGTCCATTCAAGATAGAATTTATCCCCTTAGCATTAAAACTAAACTCTAACTTATCATCCTTGGAGGCTAGCAAAACAGGATTTGTATATCCAGTCTCTACTACATCCCAAACATCAGCACCCAAGGCCATTAAGTATGTTCTCATTCTAATCTTCCAGAAGGTAAAATTTGTTCCATCAAACAGAGGGGGCTTAGAGGCTAAAGTCCCTTCATGACTTGTCATGTTTAAGCTTATAGATCTACCTTTGAATAAAAAGAACCCTCTCTGATACCAATTGTTGAGAGGGGGGGTGAAACAGTTGCCTTTGAGCTTAAACAATTTTAAGTCTATGAATATATTCTTAATCTTATTTCAAGTGATCATCAACATTATACAGCATATGGATAGTAAAGGTAAAAAGCATCAGTCACACATAAGGTATACACGGAGACAGATTTTCACGAGGAAACCCATAAAGGGAGAAAACCTCTTCTTCTTCGAAATGATAGGCAGTCTTTTAAGTTCTGTACATTATCTTTAATTGAGACCAACTCAATGTGAGGCTGCTACCCCTATTTTACAATATGCAACTTGTTTGAGAGCACCAACTCTCTGGTTTCCCTAGCACCCACTAGAAGGAATCACCAACTCCTTGGTTTCTCTAGCACCCACTAGAAGGAAACACCTACTCCCTATATGCTCCAACACCAACTGGATGGAAGCACCAACTTCCAGTTACACAGGCTCCAACCTCTATAACAAAGAACACTTGTTCTCGCTTACACCACCCTGCCACCCTAGTTTCTCTAGCTGCAACGAGATGGAAGCTACAACTTACTGTGTTCAAGATCCCACTTGAACCTCTGAGGAAAACAGTTTTCCCGAGCACCTCCCAACCTCCCGAGAACATAAATGAACAGATACTCATTCAAATACATAGATACATCAATTCTTACCAATATTTCTTTGTTCTGTACATCTGGTCATCTTCTAAATGTTCTGCAATTCATTTCTTCCTCGTTTGTTCAGCAGGTCTACTTTGCATCAACTTGTTCTATCATTCTACTCTTCTTCAACTTGTTTTGTTATTTTTCTCTGTGTTTCATCTCACAATGCACATATGCTCAATCTCATACTACACATACTCTCATTTTCTTTTTCTTTCAGTTTAATTCTTTTCTCATATAGAACAACCTCTTACACGTTATCTGTCTCATTTTCTTTTATACACCTCAAGATAGTTGCACTTCGTATTTCCTTCGGCAAAATAAAGACAACTGTCCGAGCAATTGAAACGCCAACTGATTCACAATCATGAGTCCATTTCTCTTACAGATTCGTAACTAAGGAGTTAACTATGAGAGAGAACTGTAACCTTTTGATCATACTCCAATTTATCTGTGCCATTGGATGAATTTTATTGACATTGCCTTTAAATTGGGTTTTGGCATTTTAGCAATCCTGTGTTGAGAGTCTTGACACTTCATTTCATGATCTCTGAAGTTCCTATATATAACGTTTTTGCACTAGCTCCTTCCCGAATATGACTATGGTCATAACCAAGCGGCTATGCTAAAAGTGCTTTCGCGATTTCTCATTTCGTGATTTTCGACACTATGCTTTGTTGACCCCAAGTCAACGAAATTTTGACCACTTGCCACATGTCCTATGATTCCATGGTCCAGATTTGATCTTGATTCAACATCTACGATTGAATCGTGATTTCACGATTTTGGCATTCTTGATGCATTGGGTTCTTTGCCTCTCCATGTCACAATTCGTGAAACTACGATATGGAGTTAGATCAACGTTCTAGATCTGATCTTGATTCAATGGCTACGATTGAATCGTGATTTCATGATTTCAGCATTCTTGTTGCATTGGGTTCTTTGCCTCTCGATGTTGCGGTTCGTGAAACTTCGATATGGAGTTAGATCAATAGTTTAGATCTGATCTTGATTCAACGGCTGTGATTGAATCGTGATTTCGTGATTTCAACATTCTTGTTGCATTGGGTTCTTTGCCTCTCGATGTCGCGATTCGTGAAACTCTGATATGGAGTTAGATCAATGGTCCATATCTGTTCTTGACTTAACAACTGTGATTAAATCACAATTTTGAAGTTCATGCTACATTGTTTCTTTGACATCTCCAACACGCGATCCTCGAAACTCCGACATGGACTGGAATCAACGATCCAGATTCAACCTTGATCTGACGGCTTAGATTAAGTCGTGATTTCACATATCACAATTTCACGATTCTTGATGTTAATATTCTTTGACCTCTTCAACTCTTGATCCACGAAACTCCAACATGGACTGAGATCAATGGTCCAGATTCAACCTCGATCCGACGGATCAGATTAAGTTGTGATTTTGCATATCACGATTATGCCCGCTTCTCCTTGTTCCTTAAAGGACATGCGAGTTCTTCTTGATCCAATGACGGTTGGATCCTGTGCTTTGATCTAATGCCTGAGATCTGTCCTCCTATTCAATGATATCTACTTCTCTACCTTCAGTTCTGATGACCCTCGTTCTTTTGGGAATTTGAAGGGGATCCAACGATCAGAAACGAACTTCATCATGCATGATCAACAGTTTAAATCAATCCTCGATTTGACGACTGAGGATTATTGCATTTAGACAATTGTTGCGTTGTTGTTCTTCCTGAACTTTTCTTCTATTTTGATGTCTGTTACTCATGCCATATTCATTGTTGTACTTTCCATCAATGACAAGCATTCGTTGTCTGTTAAATATTTTCCATTTGCTATTTATTAAATATTTTGCCAACAATACCAGATCCTCTTTTCACCCCCTGCTCAGTAACGACTATTAAATGATTGTATGGATTGGAGTGCATGAGTCTGATATGTTGGTGAGCCAAATTTTATTTCATATTTTAAAAGCGTTGTCATGTATTGCTATTAAATAAACTATTTGCTAATAAATTATGCATACAAGAATGATATTTTTCAGCAGAGGTAGCCATCGTAGAGGTAACCGAGGAAGAGGTAATTGGAATAGGGTCCCTAGAAGGCCAATATTCTCTATACACTTTGATGTTGTAATATCCCTAAGGATGAACCCAATTGTAAATGTAAATGAAAATGTACTTAAGCTGGTGAGTTGTCTTGATATCATTTTGTATGCACATTTCATGGCATAGTGTGCACATGTACTGGGCATTAAAATGAGGAAGTGTGCACATTTTTTGGATACATCGCATAGAAACTTGAGTGCACGCGATATTGAAGATAAGGAGCCTTTGTGTATATGCTATGTTTATAGGCCAGTGAGAAAGTTATTATAAGCTAGGATGCTTATGTTTTGATTAGGACAGAGAACCTAGATGTTAAAGGCCAATGCACATGTTTTTATACATGTCTCATATTTAATATAAAATACATCGTTGCGTGCAGACTGACCATGATAAAAGATACAGGGGAATAAACTCCACTGGTTAGGGAAAGGGAGGGACCTAAAAGTTAGGGAAAAACGGCTAAGATAGGGAGATTAAGCCAAAAAGGAATATTATATTAATATTTATTAAATATAAAGTATGGATAATTATTTTATCCTAAGTTCTAAAGTTGGGGACAAGTGGGACAAAGTAGCTCCCAACATGACGAGTGTCAAGTTGGGGACATGCATACATGATGTTGGGGCTTAGTTCATTTCCATCATCTTTTCCATCATTCTTGCCATCACTAAGTCATCCAGTCAATCATCCATGAGCATGCATACACCCATAGAGCCATATTTCATACCTTCATGATTGTACCTGAACTTGTATCCATAGGGATTATGTGTTGGTGTATCTAGTTAGCTTGGGAGCTAGACTGAAGAAGCGGGTTGTCAGACCCATGGGATATTGAAGAGGAGGGTTGTTAGGCCCATGAGAAATTATTTAGGTGAGGGAATTGTTGGGAATTGATTTCCTAAAGGTGCTAAACTACAACTACAATGCTCTGAGACTTCCTATTCGGCCTGTTGCTGAAGCTTGGAAAGGAAGTGGGGTAGCCGAAGCACTGTTGAGGAGAGAAGGGGCACACTTCTTGGGTGGGACAGGCATGTGATGAATGAGGGATTGTAGGTTGTTAGTTGAGTTATCACCTGAGACAGAGTCTTTCCTGTTGTCTATGAGCCTTTATCTTAGTTAGGAATCCCTTTAACCTGGTGGAGTCTAATCCCATCTCGAGGGTGACTCATTGTTGAGAGTGATGAACAGTGTGGTCTAAGGCTGGGAGGTTCATGGAAGGTCTACACATAGTTGGTGACATTCTTACCAAGATAAGTTCCAATTGTGTAATAAATTTACATGCTACATTGTTATTTATATGCTTATTCTTATGGGTTATCATATATGTCGTTATACCTATGTTTATTTTTATGGGTGTTTCTTGTATATGCTGCATGTATATGATTACTATTATTTCAGTGTGAATCCATGTATTTACAAATGTATTTGTATGTTTACGTATTATATATAATGATTCTACAAGAGTTCTATGTGTATATATTTTATTTGCATGCAGTTCGAAAAATTTATGTAGCATAGCTCAGTTGGATACTGGGTATGTTACAGTATGTTCTGCAAAGAGAATAGTAAGAGTTCTCTGGTGTAGTGTGGCTGATCATGGATGGTCGAGGACATTAAATATGCAGACTCACAAGATTTAGGCCATCTATTTCAAGTTGGGTTCTTTAACTGGATTAGGTAAGGAGTGGTCCAGCCTAGGCTAGAAAGGCCTCCCTTCCAAGCCTCGTAGGTCACTAGTATCACCATGCCTCGTCATGTATCATTGCAACCCGAAGTTCCCCAAAATGACGAATGACAAGATATTGTCCAAACGACAGTCTCCCAACATCATGGTTGGCCTAACTTGTATTTACTTGCTCCCCCACCTATCAGTCAATTTTTCCATGATGCCCCTGACCACTCACTAGTTCAGTCTTCCCATGCAAGAAAAAGGTTAAAAATCGATGCCCACCATGCCCCTGACAAAGAAAAATCCATTTCTTCCCCTTCCCCACCCTCAAATGGCTATGATAAATCTATGTCCTCCTGCATGCATTTGAGAGATGATTTCCCTCATGTGATCAGTGAGATTAGGCCTAAAGGCTCCACACAGCCTAAGGAAAATTTAGAGAGATCAAAAGGTGATAGTATCAACAAGGGAAATATCGCCTCCCAGAGTGGAAAATATGGATTTTAATTTTTTTATTTATTGATTGCTGAGAACAGTTGACTTCGAAAATTTTGGACAACACACTATTTGTTTTGGATATATGGGTAATATATTTTTAGAAATAATTTCTATTATCATTGAGATAAATTGTCAATATGAATGTGATGATGGGAGTCACAAGGAGGGATGTTTCTTTTGATTAACTAATTGTGTTATGGTTGTTAAAAACTAAAGGGAGTCATAATGTGTCCCACCTACTAGTTATTATTTATTTAAAAATTCTTATTATGATTTATTACTTTTCCCCTTTAACTAAAAAGTTGGTTGAATTTTAGTTAACTTAACTAAGGAAGTAGTTCAACTACTTCAACCAATTCTAATTTTCTTAAAGCAAAAAGGAAATTGAGGAAAATAGGGAGGATAGAAGGAGAAGCATACTAAGGTTTTCTCTTTGAGTCTTTATTGAGATAAATCATTTTTCATTCATTCCTTAATTCATTAGAAGCCTATTTATTTTTTATGATAGTAGGGTCCTATTGTAGACAACAAGATTCAGGGTTGAATTACATCATTCAAACACTTGTTTTCTAGAGGTGTTGATCTATCTTTGATAATTTGTGTAGACTTGTGCATTTGTCAATTAGATTTCATCACTAACAAAGGCTATTGTGTAGAGTTGAGTGGGCAACAATCTGTGGCAAGCTAATGCATCTTTTAAAGTTCAGGTTTTTTCTTTCTATCAGAAGTCCTTTGGTATGTTTCATTAGGGATGTCTAAGTTTGACTTTGGTCCAAAACTTCCTCAGGAAATGTTGTAAAAAGAATGATTCTTTGATGAATTGGAATGAAATAAAGGATTTCTTTATGTCTCATCTATTTTGATTATTGTCTTGGTGTCTTTACTTCTGTCACAATATTTATTTGAGCATATGATATGTTCATAAAATTACATAAATAATGATTTTTTCAGCAATCTTTTATTTAATAAAAAAGAGTCTAAGCACTTGTAAACAATACTCATGAATTAGGATACCAATGTTTATGGCCATAAACAAAGGGTGATATTCCCCTCTATCTTCTTTTAGCCAAGTGGGATCTCAAAATGTTTGAGTAGGATCATTTCATATATTTTCCTCAACATTTATTTGGCAACCATACTGGGGAGATCTTCAATATCTCTCTGGTTAATGTTTATGCTTGATTAGCATTGAATACATATATTTTTTTCTGATATTGATTCTTTGATTGTTTTATTTTTTAATGACTGTGTCTGTTGCAAGGAAACCCAATATTGAGTCCGATCTTCAAGATCATACCAACATTGCTTTGAATTTGTTCAAGACCATTTTAGACACCGCCAATACTCGAGCTGAGCTTAATCATTCATGGGAAGAAATTGAACGAGATATTATTGCCCAAGAACATTGGGAAGCTAGACATAGACAGACTAGAAATCAATAGTAACCTTCTTGTTCTTTCAGCTTTGGCCTTCCTTTCATGTCCTTATACTCTCATGTTTCTAGGAGAAGAAGAAGCTTATCACCCAAAATTAACCCTATTGCTGAAATAGGAAGAAGGAACAGTGTGTTATCAACCCAACAAATTTCTCTAAGGAGAACCTTGCTTGATTCATCTAGTTCATCTTTCTCTCCCTCACCTATCATCCAGAATATGGCATCTAGTAGTGGATTTGGTGGCACTGGAAGTGCTTCCTCCTCTTAGTATTTATCTTTGTCAATGATTAGTAACTTATATAGACACCATATCCTTGTCCAATCTACCACAAAACCCACCAAAGTCATTAAAAAGTATGGGATTTTTCAGTTTGAAGAAGACTCCACAAAAACACCATGGCATGTTTTCTCTCCTCTTAACCTAACACCTGCTACTCATCCACTTCCTAAATTCAAAGTGAATCTTATTAGGTTTTCAGGGAATAACACTATCACTACAAATGAACACCTAGTAGAATATTCTAATGCTTTTCACAACATAGGAGCCAATGACAATGATACTTTCATGCGCTTATTCATCAATTCCTTGGAAGGAAAGGCTGTGGCTGATTTCTTTGACCTCCATGCTAATATTGTGTCTACCTGGGAAGAGTTATTTTATTGTTTCAATTCCACCTATAGGCAATATAAAAGCCCAAATAAGAAGTTGCAGGAGTATAATAACATCTCTTATAAAAATGGTGATACCATCAAGTCATTCAACTTGTGTTTAACTAAATTATACAATTAAATCCATGAACTCATTCGACGTCAGAACCAAGCCTCTTTCATGCATTACTACAATGCATTACCTTCCCCCTATCATCATAGGTTTGAGGAAAAATACATTGATAACCTCAGTTCCACTCTCCATACTTGTTTAGAGTATGAAGAACAACTTGAAATAAAAGGTCTTCCTTAGGGAGAATCAGTTAAAAAAAAAGACATGTCTTCCCTCTTACAGCTAGTCCAAGACATGAATAATCATATGATAGTGTATGAGAGAAAATGAAATGTATCCCCTCTCACCCCTAGAGATTCATCCTCTTCTTCACCCCC
>JZKD02S1693010.1:113954-133974 GCA_000966675.3 Picea glauca | reverse complement strand
TTATAATATTAATATATTATAAAATATATTTATATATTAAAAAAATATATTGATTTGAAGTCTTAACTTCAATTAATATATGAAGAAAACAAATATCCATCTTAATTCTAGATTTATCAAGTGATTAGAGTCATCAAATTTCTCTAGATAAAAGTTTACAAATTTGATCCCTTTAAACACTTATAAATCTGAAGTTAAAATAAATTACTAATATTTAAGTGAATTTGATAACAATACAAATAATTTGATAAATATTTTTACAATACAAATACAAATTACAAATGTCNATGAAGAAAATAAATATTCATTTTAATTCTAGATTTCTCAAGTGATTATAGTCATAAATCTTTCTAAATAAAAGTTTTTTTAGACTCCAAAACTTGAAAAAAATTTACAAATTTAATCCCTTTAAACACTTATAAATCTGAAATTAAGATGAATTACTAATATTTAAGTGAATGTGATAACAATACAAATAATTTGATAAATATTTTTACAATATAAATACAAATACAAATTACAGATATCCGAGATATGTAAAACAATAAAACACTATTAACCCCTTTTCATAGATGTTATAATATAATTCAAAAATACAGTCATGAAATATAATTAAATAATTATAAATAATAGTTATAAAAACATGGCAAGGAACAACATATGAGAAGAGGTCTTCTACAAATACCTGAAGAACTGAGATTGAATTAATAAGTAAAAATTGATTTGTACATACTAAGGGAGAAGAAGCGCTCTCGCTGATCATAGAATCTGCAAATTTTCAACCATACTCAACTTGTGGAGGTCGATTTTGTTACGTGGGGTAATATTCTTCTTGAAAGGTCGATCTGAACCTCTATAGATTCCCATCATATGTAACCGTTCACATTCTAATAAAGGAGAGATCAAATTTATGGTATTCATTGGTTGTTGTAATGATTTGTTTAAGTTGTTTTCATTTGCAATCTTTTTGTCATAATTTGCATGTAATATAAAAAACTCTATTTGACATCAAATCCTTGTTTATTCCTTGAAAAATTGTTTATTCCTTGAAAACCACATTGAGAAAACAATTTAACAAAACAAAAAACATAACAACATCAGCAAGGAGTTCTTACAGTGGGGTTTGAGCTTCTTGGCAAACTGTTTGATGAAAATCTTGAACCACATAACCAGAAAAACATAACAACAATAAACTATACAATCAGTTTATACAATCATAACAAAAGTAAGAACCTATAGTGGGGTTTGAGCTTTTTGGCAAACTGTTTGATGAAAGTCTTGAACCACATAACCAGAAAAACATAACAGTAAACCATACAATCATAACAAAAGTAAGGGGGAATATTATAGAGCGTGTTGTCAATAACCCAAGAACCTTATAACACATCATTTCAATGACCCAAGAACCTTATAACACATCATTTCAATGGAGATATCCGTGAAATCACCATCAAAGAGACCATAGATCAAACTGAGAGAAGTGGATCTAAACCTTTCACTCAGTTACCAATTGAATTCTCTATGTTTAAACGTAGTTTTTAAAGTATGTTTTGAAGTTTTATGTATTGACAACTCATGTATTTTGTAATAAATGACACACCAGTATCATGCACACTTGGGAATCTGAATACATAATGCATGTGGTTAAAGAGATACATGTGTCCAGGCTTGGAATTTCAAATTTACCTTGCCTCTCAAGTGAGAATTTAATGACACTCATATGTTTTCATGCTTGTCCTTTTACATGTTATGCATATTTTTGAGTGTCAATTTTTTTTGTATTATTATAAGTAAATTTTATTGTCATAAATTTTTGATGTGCAATACCTTCTCTAATAGCATGGAAACATATGTACTATAACAATTATCCAACTTATTTATTGGTTATATTGGTTAAATTTTGATAGCATGGAAAATAAGCTCAAAGGACTTAAGGTGTCTGAGGAGACCTCTAAAACTCATCAGAATTTATGAGCGGAATGAAATGAAAACATAGGTATAAATTGAATTTTATTGAATAAAAAATATGTTGAAATTGTAATATGCAGACTGAAACATGCTTGCTAGAATGGTGACATCTACACTCATTTGCAAGAAGATGAGTACAACGAGGCTTCAAAAGACTTTTTAAATCAAACATGAATGCCAAAACCCTAGACATCAGAAAGCCTAACCCTAGGAGATGAAGCATGGAAAGTCATGTGGGCCCATCGAGGTGAGTTGGTACATCAACTTCACTGGGTAGTACCTTCTGCATGCGGCACACGATAGCCCGTTGGGAATACACATTATGCCTTCACTCTCTCATGTGATTGTGGCAAACCCAAAAAACGTTGTTTTCACACTCAAAATGGTCGAAGATGAAAACTAAAACTCCAAAGATGAAATCTATATGTGAACTAGTTGGAATAGGTGGATGGCCACCGATATCCACCTGGATCAAAACCACATATGGGGGGTTGGCATAGAGCCAACTATAAGCCCCCAAGAATCTCAAAGAGAACCCAACTTATTTATTGGTTATATGAGTTAAATTTTGATAAATCACTTAAATGAAATTGATTAATTTTGATAAATTACTATTAAAATGGTAAATGAAATTAATTAATTTTCACTAAATTAAATTAACAACATTTAAATAAAAAAGGATCGGGTAAAAACATTTCAATCATAATTTTTTACAATCATAACAACCATAATAGAGTATTCTCATGAACTAGCACAATATAAAAAACATTTTTTTTATAAAAAACATCAAATAAATAAATGCAAAATGATCAAAAAAATAAAAAAGATTCTCAAAAGGTCGATCAGTCTTAACCTTGGACAAACACTGAATTGACATGCTTGGGGTATTGCGATAAAAAAACGCTCCATTCGAATGCGAAAAAGCTCTTGAATGAGATGTGGGCATTTCATACGTTGAACAATTAGATATAGGAGTAAGTTAATTAGGGAGCAATGTTCCCTCTTTTAAAGTAAAAAAATGGGTATGAATCGGGTCAGATTTTCAAGGGTAGCTTGAGTTTGGCATGGATGAAAGTTTCATGCATTTCAAATCCTTATTTCAGGGGTTTTGTCCCATTTTAAACTAACCCAAAATCGATGAGACTTCTAGATCAATCGGAAATTCAAAACTGCATCGCCGGAAAACTTACCGGAAAATTAACTCTAGAGAGAAGATTTCTCCAAAATTACCTACTCCATTAGATATATATCATACTTAATGAGAAATCATTGCAAAATTTTCCATGTACTCTACATTGATTAAAGTCTTTTCAATATATATTTGTAACCAAAACCTCAAAATGGTTAATGGTTAATTGTCAACATCCTTTCTATCAATAATGGAATAGTAGTCTTGGGGTTCAGTGTTTTCAATATATATTTGTAACCAAACCCTCAAAATGGTTAATGGTTAATTGTCAACATCCTTTCTATCAATAATGGAATGGTAGTCTTGGGATAGAAGAACCCAAAATCCAACTTCTTCCACCAAATAAACCAAAGCTGTAAGTTCCACATCAAGCCAATTTACTCCAAACCGTCAAACACCACCGATGAAAGATTCAAAAGCTCTTCTTTCACAACTGAATTCTCCAACATTAAGAATAGATTCAGAACCCCAAGTTTGAAGAACCCAAAAAGTCCAGAGCTTGGTCTTTTTCTTGAATTCTGGGACCAACAACTCTTCTCACTAGTGACACTATGATGTGTTAGGCCGAGTGATGAGCAATCCCATAACGACGAACGACGAGGAGAGAAAGCAAGACTTTTGTATCCGTGTAAGGGCGTGCACGAAAATCGATCCTCGTAACTTATAGACTACACGGAGTAGACATACACATTATAAGGTTTTTTTCTCGGAATCAGGCGAATATTAAAGTAACTATAATAGGTAATTATAATAAAGTATGTTGAATTAATAATAATAATAATATTTATATAAATAAAATATATTTACATAAATATTTTTTAATAAATTTTAAAAAGAAATATTTAATATATATTGATATATTTTATAATATTAATATATTTAAAAATATATATTGATTTCAATTTATTGTATTTCTATTTACCTAACTTTAATTAATAGATCATGAATACAATGCAATGGTTATAGAGTTGGTAATATCTTATAAAATATAGTAATATATTATAAAATATATTAATATTTTCTTAATATAGATTATAATATTAATATTTTTTAATATTTTGATATGGATGTTTTAAAATAGCATATATCCATCTTGATTGCCGATTTAAATCTTTAGAAAAGGTGTAAACCTTTTTTAAAGTGTAAAATTTGAGAAAAGGTTAAATGTTTGCACATCTATATATTTGATCTTTCTCACCATTTGATAAATCTAGAATTAAGATGAATATATATTGGTTATAATTATAATGAATATGGAAGAGATGTTGAGGCTTAAAATGTTAGTGTTATGTTAAAATTATAATTATAATTATAATAATAAAGTTTGTTAAAATAATAATAATAATTATAAAAATAAAGTTGACTTAATATGTGGAGGTGTTAATAATTACTTTAATTTTAATTTGGTATATAATTATTTTTTTTAAATATTTATAAATTGGTATATAATTATTTTTTTTAAATATTTATAGATTATAGATTATATTTATTATTATGATTAAAATGGGATATGATCAAGTCAAGTTTAGGCATATTTATATTTGAAAATTTAAATTAGATTTTGTAAAATTTGTAGTTAAGTAAATATAGTGTTAATGTGTGTATTGATTTCATAAGGATTTACAGTTTGAGTGGAATTGTTTCCAAACAAATAGTAATCTTTAATACACTTTTTAAAAAGTGTTTTATGTTTAGTACTACTTGTAATCCATTGAGACTTAGGCTTGGTTATCAATTAGGAATGAAGAATAGAAGAAATTGTATAAATTATTTTCTTATAGGAGATCAAATAGAATTGTAAGTTTTACATATTTCAATTATCCAATTTTTTATATTAGAATATTCAAACCACTTATTTCATAACATTGAAGTTTTAGAGTAAAGGATAAGTTCAATATTGTTTCTATAGATTTTCAATTTCGATCATTTAATTATATCCGAGATAAAACCCTAATCCAATAACACTAAAATAAATAAATAGGGACATGATCCTTATCCTATGGATAAGAATAACATTAAACAAAACCCTAGATAAAACTCTAATGATATGGATAAGAATAACATTAATGGAGGGTTATGGATTACTTTGCAAGGGTTTCAAAGGTGAGATGTTTATGATGCTTATTCTTTATATGTTTATAATAATTATAATAACCAAGTCAATACTAAATTGGTGTATGAGATCCTCTTGTTTGTGGGACAAAGGATTCTACCCCACTTTGGATTTGAATCTCTAATTCTTAAGGAGAAAACACGTGTTCTTAACAATGAGGCCAACTCAAGCTAAGAAATGCTAAATTTAAGGCAATATAGTACTCATGCCTAACTCCATGCTATATTTTGAGAATTTGATAATTAATAAATAAATACATTAACTATCTTTTTAAAATAATGAATTTAATAATAATAATAATAATAATCTATTTTTAAGATAACCGCTAGACTCCTTATTTAAGGAACCCCATCTACACAAATAGTTGTTTAAATTGCATTTATGAATGCAAAAATGGATTCACCATGGTGAAAATCTGTAAAAAAAAATGTACCTAATACTCCCCAAAATGACCAAAACATAAAACAATTAAACTACTTAATTTCATAAAAACCATAATAAAATATTTAATAAATAAAGAACAAATATATTAACTCCTTTTAAAAGTAATGTATTTATAATATATATTTATTTTAAAAGTAATGTATTTATAATATGTATTTATTATTATGGGTAAAGTGGTTTTAAACTCCACGTTATATTTATTTTGAGAGTTTGATAATAAATAAATAAATATTTTGTTAGGGCGCTTAAAATTAATATACTTACAATATATTATATTTATTATTATGGTTAAAGTGGGATATGATCAAGTCAAGGCACATTTATATTTGAAAATTTAAATTAGAGTTTGTAAAATTTGTAGCTAACTAAGAAAATATAGTTTTAACGTGTCTATTGCCTCTATAAAGATTCATCTATAAAGATTCATAGTTTGAGCGGATTTTTTTCAAAAGAAATGGTAATCTTTAATAGACTTTTTAAAAAGTGTTTCATGTTTAGTACTACTTGTATCCCATTGAGACCTAGGGCTTGTTTTTAACTAGGAATGAAGAATAGAAGAAAGAATTGACTCTATTCCATGAAATTGTATAAATTATTTTCTTATTAGAATCTTCAAACCATCTATTTCATAATATTTAGGTTTTCTAACAAAAGGATATGCTCAATATTGTTTCTATGGGTTTTTAATCTCAATCATTCAATCATATCCTAGCTAAATAAATGTTTATCAACTAGATTCCAATGAATTATTTTATATAAGGCTGTGCCTATTTGCACTAAATCTACTTCCAATGTTGTGTAGTGTGATGAGTAGGTATCAAGTGTATTTTTATATAGATATCTTCATAATATTCATGGTTGGGATGGTGGAATGATGATCCTTCTACCTTAGGTTCTATTATGAGTACAAGGTATAAATGGTTCTTGGGGTAGGGATTTCCTTGTGTTGTTGTCCTCACTACAAGGAGAACACCTTGCAGAGGTTTTTATGGAACCTCCCCGAGAAGTTGTCCCTCAACTTTTTATAGAAGAGGTTGTTAGTGGAGGTGGGCGATTGAAGGTTTGTTTGTGTGCATCTTTCAAGACTATACACACAAGTGAGCCATTAAAAATACTGCACTCATGATAAAATATTAAAATGGACCATCATTGTTCATAGCGTTAGTTGATAGTGAATCCGAGCGATCATAAGTTTTTTGCAAACAATTTTTGGTGGTGATCCTATACGACACATCTTCCTCAGTACTCAACTAAAACATAAAGCACCAACGCATAAATGTTCAAATGCACCATTAGAAGTTAGAAAAAATAACAAGCACCGATCAAAGTGCACTGATAGCATTGAATCTTACGTATCGCTGTGTACACAATGTATGATGGAACATCATGGTAAGTGTAAATAAAAATAAATTACCAGATAGATTTTCGTTGTGACACATCATCCAGTGCTTCTAATCTCTCAAGAAAGCATCGATGCTTACTATATTTTCACAAATGCTTTGTTCCCGGTGCTTCTCATTGATTTGAATAGCTCAACCTGTCGATATTCCACACATTTCCATTTTTTGGAAATTACCACGAATTTTCACTTCCTCTCAATGGTGGAACCAAGCCTCCTCGAGACATAAGAATCTAGGTAATTTGTTTATTACCTTCCCATTTCCAATTTCATGAGTTTAAAATTTGAATTTAGCTTGAAATTTGGGACTTTTTCCAAGCTTCTTTTCGTCTCTACGTATTGCGTTGTTTCAATTCATCTCACCCCATCACAGTGCATCCTGTGCTAACTTCACAGTTACAAGCATTTTCGCTGGTGCGTCCAAGTTTTACCTTAAGTGGTGCTTCCTCTTAAATGACTTGAATCTAGTGCGTTATAAATGACGATGCCCATTAAATAACACTTCAGTGCTTTGTGAACTCTGAAGCATCAATGTGTTCCATTTAACCAAGAAATCGGTTTAAAAAATGCAACAGTGCAATTAACAAATCCACACTGAAACATATATTGACCGATTTGGCATTGTGGGGAGTTTCCTTTGACACTTCGTGTCTGATGTTCTACTATTCACAACACCTCATTAAAAAAAATGATCATGCTTCAATAACACAGTTGTACGAGCGTGTTAATGGTAACAAATCACACCGCTTAATTTGCAATGAATCAATATAATGGAGCAATGCCCATACTGAAAAAAACCACATTGGTATGTTATATTATATGGTGCACCTCTAAACTATAACATACTAATACTATTAGTTAGCGAAATCGCATCATTGTTAACACATTTCATAAAAATTGAGTTGCGTTGTGTTGTTTCAGTGGACGCTTGGTAATCGGTGCTCTCGACAACATAACACATTGTTAAACAAAACGTCGATGCTCCAATAGCACGGTAGCACTAGTGCATTTATATTAACACATCACACCGCATAAGTTGATATAAAAAATATTCACATGTCGGTGCGCCTAGATCCAAACAACGCACTGGTAATGTAAAGACCATGACATTGGGCCAAATTTTCACAAATTATCAATGCAATGCATCTTATGGTAAACACCACTAAGATACTAGGAAGTGCGCCAATTGCAATAAATGCACCACAAAGTTTTTGAAACAAAATGTTTCCTCTATGGTGCGTCAAATAACTAAAATGCATCAGTGATGTGTACTACACCACAATGAGAAAAATACATAATAATTTACCATTTTGGTTTGTTTTATGGGATGCCCTGTTATCGGTTTCTTATAACACAAATACACTGGTATCAACGCATACAAAGTTAAAATGGAGTGTTGATTCGTTACATTAAACTAAATGCGTCAGTGTGGTTAAGTGAGTTTCACCGGGGAAAATAGTTTAAAAATTATCATTTTGATGTGTCTTTTAAAATGTCCCAGTTAACAGTGCATCAAGAAAAGAAAACTTACTAATTAAAAGTGTTTGGTGCTCAAAATAACATAGAGTGTTTGTGTGTTTAATATAACCAACTGCACCGCATGGTTTAACATTAACAAAGTCTACTACATTAGTGCATTCCATAGAACCAATCTCCCTCCATTACACATTTCATAAGTGAAATGGTATTGCCGATATTTTTGTATGACAACCCTTAACTAGTGCACTATATATCACAACGCACGACTATAGATATAGGTTCTCGACTAACAATGGTTCACTAGTGTGTTATATTTAACACACCTCAGTTTAATGCCTTATGTCTAATAGGGTGTAATACCCTGGTTTTGAGTCTCTAAATTAATAATGTATTTTATTTATTTGATGAAAGGTCAGAATGCATGAACAATTAAAAGGGACCATAGTACCTAGAAAATGTAATATTTTTATCATTTTTAATAATAAAATACATTTTTGGCTACAAGATGGACAGGACAAGATTTATAGGGGGGGTATGATTCCACAAGAGAGGGGGATAAAGGGGTTAAATCTTATATTATATTTTATTTACCCACCTTGGTTATTATTTGGGAAAAGTGGTTACATGAGCTTATTGGGGGAAAGACCATGTGTTTTTTAATTTCCATCTAAATATATAAACCCCTCTTTTGGTATGTTTATGGGTTTCTCATTCATTGTTGCTCATCATTTGGTTCATCATTCGTTCACTCTTGTTTCTCATTCTTGTGTTTTCTTGGGGAAAGGAAAATGAATTATTGGTGGTAACAACCATGGTTTGTTGATCTATTCCAACCATGAATTGTTTCCTATATGCCTGAGATGCATTGGCATGTGTAAAACCTTATTCATTGTTGCGAATCCTGAGAGTCCCAGCATGTAGATTCTTGACCAAATGCACTGGATCACTGGAAATAAGTGGACAAGTTGAGGGATTGCGTAGAAGTGAAGGGGGTTCAATGTCTTTTAGTGGTGTAGGCCAGAGATAAGAGAGTTAGTTTACTTTGGATTATTGTGCATTTAGAAACCTGTGAGAGTTTGAGTGTTAACTGGTTTGGGAAGCTTAGTGTCGCTTTGGAAACCATCCTTGTGGATTCATAGCCTTGGATCTAGGGTGACCTAATGTTGAGCCTTGGAACATCAGTGTCTAATATTGGGTGGAATGTCCTTGGTCTACAACTAGTTGGTGATTGGTTTTATTTAAGATAAATTCTCTCTATCATGGCTTCCTTTGCTTGTAAATTTATTTCCGCTATGTATTATTATTATCTCTCAGATATATATTTATAATTTTTTTTCTTGTTAGTTATTGTTGTGCATGGCATGATTAAGAATTATTTTAAATTCTAGCATGAATCTTGATTATTGCATGTGATTTTATTGTGTTTATTTCATGTTTCTTTATGAATTAGTTGTTATCAGAATTCAAAATTAGTTCTTGGAGTGGGTTCTTGAAGTAGTGTGTCTCATACTGTTGATGGTTGGGTATGTTACAGAGTGGTATTAGAGAATATGGCTCAAAAATTGGACTCGTATGGGTCTAGAACCAGTGTGAATTTGAGCAAATTCACTGTTGTAGTTTTTGGTCTGTGTGAATTTGGGAAAAAACTATAACATACAAAAGATATATAATATTAAGTGATAATAATCATAAATAATAATAATAATAATAATAATAATAAATAGTTATTAATTGTCTAAGGGATGCATCCTTTCATGGATGGTCACCACATGTGCCTTTAGGTTCTCTATATATCTGGCACTCTCATTGTACATCTATTCATCATATATTATCTATTTTATCTCATTATATACATTCTTATTCAATTTATTTTCTTGTCCAATATGAATCAAAGTTATTTATTCCATTTATGACGAATGTCCGTCATAAGAACTAGATTGGTTCTTTACATTGGTATTAGAGAAAGTATGATCCCAGCCTTTGGTTGCCAGACCTGTGGTCAAAATTTTGTTTCCCTTGGAAACATCACTGTAGGCGTTTGGCCACTCAAATTTTCAAGTTTTTGGAACTTCGGTCTTTTACCAAAACCTCGCCTTTGGCCATTAGAAGTTAAGAATTACTCCACTACCAAAAAAATTAGAAGAAATACCATGTCATATTGTTGCTTGAAGAAAAAAGAAAAGAAAAAACATAAAAGAAAAAAAAAAAGGTTTTCTTAAGGTGCAGTTGAAGAAGTATAAGTGCACACCAAGAAGTTTGAAGGAAATATTCCAGATTTGACATTTTTTAAGTTAATTGTCATTTAAAAAGTGAAAAAATAATTTAAAAGAAAAAAGTTTCAAAGAAGAGGAAAAGTGAATATTTTATTTTACCTTTAGAGATTTACCATCCCATGGTTTTGGAAAACCATTGGCCCATGGTATTCCATACCATATATAATATATATGTGTGTGTGCATTTACTTCTAATAAGTATTTCACAAAACTTAGGGTCGTGTTTGTTGAGCCCTAATGGGCGCAAACAAATAGTCAAGAGTATAAAATGGATTTATAAGGTACTTTTTATAAAGTTTAAAAATGATTAAGTCATAAATTTTAAAGAAAATAAAGTGATAAGAATATTAAAAGGAGTAATAATTAAAAAAATAAGTAAGAGAAAAAACAAAAAAGTGGATTGTTTTAAAAAGTGGGTTTTTGGAATTCATACAATTATCATTTATAAAAAATAAATGCGAAGTGAAATATGACATCTACAAAGAAAACATTTTCGGCAAAATGTCCCTTTTACGCAAAAGAGGAAGAGTATGAAAGGGGCCTTATGAATGGAACTCGCCCTTGACCACATTGTAAAAAGAATTTTACTTTAGTAGAAAATCAAAGTGACACGCATTGGCAAATGAAAATAAAAGAATTAGAGAACTAACTTATTCATTATCAACAACACAACATAAATTTACAATTTCAAGTTGGGTTGGAGCAAATGATAGAAAACCAAGAAGAGAGACAAAAACAAAATATTGGGGGAAAATTACTAGAAAAAGACTTACTTAAAAAAAACATAACCAAAAGTTATTGGTACAAATAAACAAGTCAAAAGATAAGAAGAAAAGGGATCAGATATTAGAAAAAGATAATCGCAATCTCAATAAGAAATTAATAGAGAAAGATGAAGGGAATTGTCATTTAAAGAGCCATAATCAAAGCTTGGTTGAAAAAATCAAGTTAAAGAATGAGAAGAAATTATCCAAAAAAGATGAAGAAATCTCTCACCTAAGAATACTTAATAAACAATTTCTTGCACAAATTAAAAGTTTAAACAACGAAATAAAAAAAAAATTGGAATAAAAAACTGAGGACGATAAGTCAGGAAATAAGGAAGAACTTTTACGTTTAAGGAGACATAATCAAGACTTACTTACCCAAATTAGAAAGCTAAAGCATGATAAGAAGTCTTTACAAGAAGAGATAGATCACAAAGAAACAATGACTAAATCAATTGAAACAAATAATCTTCTAGTTCAAAAAATCCAAACCTTAGATAAAGAAACAAACATTGATCTAATTGAATTACCAGAAATATCAAAAGTTGAAGAAAGATACAATAAACAATATTCAGAAGAGATTCGGGTGCCTTATCATCATCCAAATCACAAGAGTTGTTACGACCAACAACAAGGTCAAGAGGAATATAAACAATGTTCTTATTACCAACAAATAAACTACAACATTGAAAAAGAACAAAGAAAAAATCGACAACTTCTATGGAAGCCTAAGATAAGAAATCCTATCCGAACAATCAATCATCAAACAATTCCAATGAAAGTAGATTTGGGATGGATCACTTCAAAAAAGATGCAACATATTACTTCAGGAATTTGAAGATTGTATCATTTTGTTTCGTCAAGTGTCACAACTACAAAAACAAAAGATCATGAGAAGTTAGTTCAAGTTAGAACAAGAGATAGGTGCTTCTCTAATCATGCTTTGAGGACAAATAATTGTTAATGGGAAGACAATGTAACCTACAAAATATATATAATATTAAGTGAAAATAATAATAATAATAAATAGTTATTAATTGTCTAAGGGACACATCCTTTCATGGATGGTCACCACATGTGCCTTTAGGTTCTCTATATATTTGGCACTCTGATTGTACATCTATTCATCATATATTATATATATTATCTCATTATATACATTTTTATTCATTTTATTTTCTTGTTCAATATGGATTACAATTATTTATTCCATTTATCATGGATGTTTGTCGTAAGAACCACATTGATTCTTTACAAAAACATAGAAATGAGAGCGAAATCCACAAATTTGTGGGAAAATTTTCAAGTTTAAATTCCTCTAACGATTCAAAGAGATTATATGGGGTGTGAATCTGTAGGTCACATAATTGAATTCGACATAGAAGTTTGAAAATCCAAGTTTTAAAAGTCCCCAAGGTGTAGGACAGTCGGTGACGGAGTGTGTTGTTAAGCCACTCTGTGATGTTAAAGTCACCGGTTCGAAACCTGCGGGGAAAAAAAATCCAACCATGTTAAGGGTTGGTGTGGCTCAGGCTGGGTGTGATCCCCGGGTGATTTTGATGGCTTAGATGCCCCTGAGTCGCGGTTTCTCAAGCCACAGGTTAATCGCGTTGCCAACAGGTTCCGCACAAATTAACAAACAAAAAAAAAAGAAAATCCAAGTTTTAATGGTTGTTGTAGCGTTGGGAAAAAATTGAAGAATCAATGATCGTGATCATGTTTGATCTCGAGATCAATGACCCAGATTCGCCCTTGATAAATTTAAAAATATATAAGGTTTCAAAGTTTGGAAAGGTTACTAGATCAAGGGTTAAGATTCATTTTAGCGGTTGAGAAAAATCATAAGATCAACGTTTTGTATTCGTTTTTGGCTACTTAGGAAGTTGGAGAAAATCAATGGCCATGATCATTTGATTAGGATATTAATGACCCAGATTCAAATGGGATTTGATCTAAAATTTCTAAGTGTTGAAGTTTGCCAAGAGAATTGACCAATGGTCAATGGTTGGATTGACAAGTTTGGTGAAGAGTTGTTTCAACCAAAAGAAATCTCCATTCGATGGTCAGTGGTCAGGGATTAAAAATTTTCGGAGAATGAGTTCATGCGTCCAAAGGAAATCTCCGATTGTTGATGGCCAATGGTCATGGGTTGACAGATTTAGTGTGAAGTTCAAATTCTTCCAAGAGACATTTTTAATGGTCGATGAAGAAAGGAAGAGGGTGATGTGTCATGCCTTGTCAGCCCAGTTGATGCCCCAAGATGATGTGTCATGTCATTTCATAATCCACGTGTCATTCCACGTCTATCACGAGATGGTTGAGAACTGATGGTCGGGGTTCAGAGAGATTTATGGAAAGATTTTGTTTACAAAATAAATCATTGATTCTCAATCATCGATACTGAGTGGATCAACAGTCCATATTTCTTCTAATTTTAAGATTGGAGGCTGATGTTTAATGGGATATTATAACAGTAAAACAATTGTGATTTTTCTATGAATTTATTTGGGTTTTTGGAGTGAACAAGTAGCAACCAACGAACCAACGAACCAACAAACAAGTAGCAACTAGTGAACTAGTAAACAATACATGTATCTTCAATGATGACCAAATTTCATTCCACGCAGATTATGGTTATCATACAGTGATGAACTGTGTCCACCTAGGATGGAAAAATCACCTTCTTGATGTAGGAGCATTGCTCTACCTTAGCAATGTGCAGAAAGCCAACACATCTGTGCACTTGGAGGGAGAAGATCCCAAAGAAGGGTGCACCAATCCTTTCAAATTTTGGGCTTAAGTTAAAATTTTAATGTACTTAATTGTTGTAAGGCTCAAGAAGAGCCAATGCAATGTCTTTGTACATGTGAAGTCGCCTTTAATGGCTGACGAGAAGATAGATTTAGGTCTGATTCATGCTAGTTGTCAATTAAATGTAATTGATTGTAAATTAATGTGAGTAGGTGGCTAGAGGGAAGGATCGAGGAGCCCCTCTTTTGTAAAATGATTATTGTATAAAAAATTCATTAGGATGAGTTAGTTAGTTGTTAAGAGAGTTGTAGAGAAGAGCTCATGAGAAGAGCAAGAGAGGAGAGGAGAAAGAGATGAGACTTTGTTGCAGTCCAACCTTGTACATAGTGTAAATGACATTCAAATATTAATGCAAAAGCAATTTTCCCTGCCTATGAGTTTTCTGTGTCTTTTCTGGATAGGCTTGAATGTTTACTAAGTATGTTCATGAATGCTATGGATGTTTAAGTATTCCCTCTGCATGAATTAGATAGGTTTCTTTGCCTGTATTTTTCTGAGTGTTCTGGGCTCTTAGGCTTGTGCAAGGAGTGCACACGAGAGTTAGTGAAAACTCTGTGAACCCAATGCAAGGAGTGCGTTTAGAGCTCGGTTTTGAGTTCAAAGAAGAGCATGGTAGGTGGGCACACCAGAACAGGATTAAATCTCAAAAGGTAAAGTTTTCCTAGGAAGACACACCAGAGTTGTTGAATACTTTGAGGAAGCTTTGCAAGGAGTTCATTGAGCAAGCGAAAAGAATGGGAGATGACTCAATTTGAGTTCTATGAGGAGAATGTTAGGTGGGTACGACAGAGTTATTGAATACTCTCAGAGAGAGTGCAAGGAGTGTGCCTACACTTAGTAAAGTGTAAAATTTCAGCTAGAAAAGGTAAGTGCAAATCCTGCACAGAGAAAGTGCAAGGAGTGCGCATGAATATTTTCAAGAAATATTTAAGTTTCAAGTGTTTAGGATTTTAGAGGTGTCAAATCTCAGGAGGAAGAGCATAGAGTGCCAGGAGGGCATGAGAAACTGTTAAAGGAGAAAAGGGTTGAGACCCTTAGAACTTGGGTGAGTTGGAAGCTTAGGAGAGTTATTGCAAGTGTGCACGAAGACTGTGCAAGGTGTGTATAGGTCAAGGACCTTCAAGGTTCAGTTTGTTGAGAAAGTGTAGGGAGCGCCTAGGAAAATTTTTGAGAAAATATTTAAGTCTGAAGTCCTTAGAATTTCAGAGACAGCAAGGAGAGTGACGAAGGAACACACTGAAAGTGTTTGTGAGATTAGGAGGAAGAGCATAGAGCACATAGGTGGTGAACGTTTTTCAAGTTCAAAGATTAGGAAAAGCAGCGTAGGCATAGACCAAGTTGTTGGTCCTGCAGAAGGAGAATCAAAGGTCGAGCCTTTGAAAAATATCAAGAAATCCTTCATCATAAGGAAATCAGAGCCACATAAAGAGAAGAAGCTACAAGATTCGTTAGATTGGTTGCAGGAGAAAACTTGGGCCACTAGATCAAGACCAGATAGGATGAGGAGCATGCATGGTGGAGGATAGATCCTAGCGGCAGGATCTGAGTGTGAGCTACAACAACTGTCAGATCCAAGAACATTTCCCATTGTTTAAAACTGGAAGTCCTTTGTACTTCACGAGTTCAGATATTTTTCATACTCAAGTGTAGAGGGGACGAGACTCTCGAAGTCTCGAAGCCCATAGTGGATCTGGACCATCCTCTATTGAGGACACCTGGTAGGAGATATAGGAAAGTTTGGAAGTCCAGTTATCTGTAATATTTGGAGGTATAGTTGCAGGAGTGTACAAACTCCCTAAGATCCGAAGAGTGGAGAGAATCCTGACCGTCGCTATTAAGGACATGTGTCAGCATATTTAACGTGGTCCAAAGACTCAGCACTCCGGAGGGACAGAGGTGAGAGATATTTGGTGTGGAGAAATCCTAAAGGTCGTATTTAATATCAATCGTTGATCGAGAAAAGAAACATGGATAGTAGATATGAGATTCGTTAGTTCAGAGTTAGGAGGAGGCAAGGTGCATGGTTGAGGACCTGCTGAAAGTCGGAGCTAATCATGGTCTTCCACTTCCCAAGGACATGTGTCAACAGATTGTTAAATCTAGAAGACCAGAAATCCGAGAGAATAGAGGGAAGAAGTGTTCGATCCCTCTGGAGTCCCGAAGTCCGGATTCAATATGAGTCATTGATCAAAGGAGGACATGTGGCAGTAGATCCAGAGGTCTGAACAACTAGTACTCCGAGGGAAAGGAGTGAAAGGTTTCTTGGGAGAGAGGATTTCCAAAGTCCCGAACCACGGGATTCATCCTAGTCGTTGATCCGAATGAAGACACATGGAGGAAGGAGAGGTCCTTCAACATTTCGACGTTCGGGAGATATAAGAGTTTGCATTGTGCAAACACCCGGACAACCAAAGCCCAAAATATATCTAGGTCATCTGTTTGATGGACTGTTGTGGTCGTTGATTTGAGTTCTTCGTGAGTTCGCTAGTCCATCACTGCAGAGGTTTTAAGGAGTTGGACATCTGGAAATCCCAAAGCCCGGAGTCCCAGAGTGAATCACGGTCGTTGGCTGATGAGAATGAGTGAACCATTGATTTCTCGTTGTGTGTGTTCGTCAGTTCGACGGTCCGACATAACTATGGAGTGGCACTTTGAAAAACCCTTGAAGCCCGAAGCTCGAAATGGCGAAGTGGGGTTTCTACCATTGATTTGGTGGGAGAGTAGGCGTCGTCCAATATACTTCGGAGTTCGGATCTCTGGGAACACACTGTGTTGGGACGGTAAGACTTGTTGAAGCCAGGATTTCCAAAATCAATCCCCATCGTAGATTGGTGTGGACGTTGTGAGTCGTTGATCCTTGTTGTGGTTCGACACTCTGTCACTTTGGTGTTCGGAAGGATTGGAGTCATATTCTATTGAGACTCCCTAATATTGATAGCTCCGAAGTCCCTAATTCTTCGAAGACTTGAGGTTTAGCCCATTGTTTTGGTCCACGATTGCCGAGAAGGCTTTGCTAGTGCTCGGGGACCCCTGAAAAGTGAATTTTTCATTTCAGGAAAGTATTTTTAAGGCCTATGTAATTGGGTTTGAGGGATTAGAAGGATCCTATCAGTTGTTTCATCTCCTGAAGTCAACGATCCTATATCGAGAGGTTTTGCAGGCCCCATGGAGTGGGTGGGGGTCTGCATCAAGTGCTATCAGAGCATAGAAAATTTTTGGTCTGATACCATCAACTGGTATTAGAGACGGAAATAAGATCTGTAAGGAAGAGGAGGAAAATGGCTACTAAAGGCCATAAGAGAGGTCATGGAAAATACCTTAAGAAGATGAGTAGCGAGGACATGGATAGAGAGCTCAAGGAGATCAGAGAGGAGATCGACAAGATGATGTTGAAGATGCAGCAGGAATCACAAGGGAGTTGGGGATACGAGTGGCTGAGGCATGTTGAAAACCTCAATGCCACATAAGAGATGGTTTACATCTCCGAACGAGAGAGTGGAAATAACCTTGATGAGGAAGAAGAGAAATAAACTAAGGATCTCGTAGACTATAAGGAGGGAAGAGATGAAAGTTCATATTTCCATGTGGGAAATGAGAGGAGATCGGTGGAAGATCTCACAGACTGCCAGGAGGGAATGACATAAATTTCATCTTGCCATGAGCGCAAGAAATAAGAGGTGAGACTATCTGAAAGTATCGTGAACTCAGAGAAGAGTTCGGGTCAAAAAGGAGTGTTGATAGGAGAGAAGGAGGAAGGAGAAGGTCATCATCATTTCAGATTGATGATAGAAGGGATCAACATATCCCTTGGACTGATATTTGTAGGGGATCATGTTTGTGAGGAGGTGATGCAGGAGGCATCCAGAGAAGAGGACATGGTGCCAAATGTTTTGAAATCCAATAGTTTATGTACTACAAGTGCAGCAGAGGAAAGACAACCAGTTGAGATGGTCATAAAGGAGAAGGTGGAGAAGACATTGAAATCTACCCCGTAAATGGAGAAAGAATAACATTCAGTGGAATCACTGAAAATTTACAGCAAGGAAGATAAACATAGGAACCTGCAGCAAGAGAGAGAGCAGAAGACAACATGGATGTTGTTGATCTATGTGAAGAGTTGAAGGCCCTGGAGGAAAGGGTAATAGCACAAAGTCAGTGAATCCAACAAGTTAAGTTGGAAATATATGAAGAAGNTCAGAGTTTGGAGGAGGCAAGGTGTGGGGTTGAGGATCTCCCAAAGGATCAAAGGTCAGAGCTAATCGAGGGCGTCCACTTCTCAAGGACACGTGTGAGCAGATCATCAAATCCAAAAGACCAGAAGTCCGAAAGAATAGAGGGAAGAAGTGTTCAATCCCTACGAAGTCCCGAAGTATGGAGTCAATCTGAGTCTTTGATCAGAGGAGGACACATGGCAGTAGATTCGGAGGTCCGAAGAACTAGTACTCCAGGGGAAAGGAGCAAAAGGTTTCTTTGGAGCGAGGATTTTTGAAGTTCCAGACTGCGAGATTCATCCTAGTCGTTGATCCGGAGGAGTACACGTGGAGGAAGGAGAGGTCCTTTGACATTTCAACATTCGAGAGATATAAGAGTTTGCACTACGCACACACCCGAAGCCTGAAATAGATCTGGGTCATCCATTTGATAGAGCATGGTGGCTGTTGATTTGAGTTCTCTGTGAGTTCCCTAGTCCGATGCTCCGGAGGTTTTAAAGTGTTATACATTTGGAACTCTCAAAGGCATAGAGTGAATCATGGTCATTCACCTACAGGAAGGCGCGAACCATTGATTTCTCGTTGTGTGTGTATGTCGGTCTTTTGCCCTGGAAGAACTGTGGAGTGGCACTTTGAAAACCCCTGAAGCTCGAAATCACAAAGTGGAGTATATGTCATTGATTTGGCAGGAGAGTAGGAGTTGTCTGATCTACTTCGGAGTTCATCTCTCTGGGAGCACGCTGTGTTGGGATAGGCAGACTTGTCGAAGCCTAGATTTCTGAAATCATTCCCCACCATAGATTGGTGCAGACATTGTGAGTCATTCATCCTTGTTGTGGGTCCGCACACCATCACTTTGGTGTTCAGAAGGATTTGAATCCTATTTTGTTGAGACTCCTAAAGCTTGATAGCTCCAAAGTCTGGAATTCTTCGGAGACTTGAGGTTTAGCCCACGGTTCCCATAGTCAAATCTCAAACTGAATAATCCCTAGAGATTAATCTCAAACTGAATAATCCCTAGAGATTAATTTCATGACCAATTATGCTTATTAAGTTATACTATTGTAACAAACATACCAAACATACCAATCGATGTAGTGATTGTCTTATCAACCTACATTTTAATTCATAAACACACAATCTAGCCTCATTGTTTTCTATGTATACTAAACCTTGGTCATTAAATTTGAAACTGAACACCCAAGAAATGAAGTTGGACATGTTTGCATCACTCACAAGAAGAGATGAAACATTCTATAGCTATAGAAAAATACAACAATATTGTTACTTCTTATCATTGATAAGATAAAGATGGTATCTATCATCCTTGTATAAAGTATATACATCTTCAAATTAGGTATATAAA
>JZKD02S1693010.1:93663-104223 GCA_000966675.3 Picea glauca | reverse complement strand
CAACTTAAGGTGTTAATAGTGAAAAGATATTTCTAACAATGATTTATCATGCATTTTGACCATTATGTTGTAGATTTAGGAAGTTATTACTTATCAAAGAATTATTTTTTTGTTTAAAAAAATATTTATGTAATGAGATGTCCAATGTGTATTAAATGTGTTTTTCTTATACCCTTTCTAGACTAGCCAATTTTCTAATGGAGACTAGGTTTTAATAATGACAACTTAAGGTGTTAATAGTGAACATATGTTTCTAACAATGATTTATCGTGCATTTTGACTATTATCTTGTAGATTTATGAAGTTATTACTCATTCAAAAATTATTGTTTGTTTGAAAAGATATTTGTATAATGATATGATGACAATATTGATATGAGCACATAGCATTGAGGAAATTGGATATGGATACATAACTTTTTTTTACACTCTCTTTTTATTACTCTAATGCATATTGTAATACAAAACTATGAGAAAATAGAGATTGAAGATGAAAATAAATCTTCACATGTGCCAAAAGTAGTCTATTTGAAGAAATTAGAGATTGAAGACGAAAATAAATCTTTACATGTGCCAAAAGGAGTCTATTTGGAAGGAACTCACCATGGAAGCCTATTGATATGAGGTTTTGAATGAGCATGTATGTAGGCCTTTAATCACCCTTCATCTTTTGTATGTACTCTACTTTTAGTCATTCTATCTCTTATGCCTTTCTCACAAAAGGAGTGGAGGCCAAGTATGTTTCAAGACCAAGACTATGCACATTCTGCATTTGTAATTGTTGAGCATGGTGCCACCAAAAAAGACAGTGGTTTATTCCTAAAGTGTAACTCAAAGTAATTCCACTAGAACCTCATTCTAACTATCTTGTTAAAATTTCAATTAATGAATACCACATTTTTGAATTTTAAACTTTTGTAAGGAGAGCAATTGTTGAGTATGGTGCCACCAAAAAAGAGTAGTTTGTTCCTAAGGTGTAACTCAAAGTAATCCCACTAAAACCTCATTCTAACTATCTTGTTAATACTTCAATTAATGAATACCACACTTTTGAACTTTGAACTTTTGTAAAGAGAGTAATTGTTGACCATGGTGCCACCAAAAAATACAGTGGTTTGTTCCTAAGGTGTAACTCAAAGTAATCCCACTAGAACCTCATTCTAACCATCTTGTTAATATTTCAATTAATGAATACCACACTTTTGAACTTTGAACTTTTGTAGGGAGAGTGTTGTCGAAAAATATGATTAGGGCTACTTTGTCACCTTTTTTCTCAATGCTAACAATCTCAATCTAGTGATCATCTGAGGTTGGCCATAAATATAAATACAATCCATGTATCCCTGTCTCGATCTGTATAAATACAATTCCTGTCCCTTTCCATAACTGGAGTGTGTATAACTTGTCAAACTACAAACCAAAATATCACTAAATATCTTTTCTCATAGCATCTGTGGAGTGTGAGGTCGACTTATCGAATCTAAGCCTAGTGCTTTCAGTATTGTGTAATACCTGTCTCTACCTGAAGTTTAACAATTTCCAGTGAGCGACCTACCAACAGAGAAATGGATCAGTACAAGGTTATCAAGAAATTGGGATGTGGCAGTTACAGGATTGTGCGCAAGGCAATTAAACACTCAACTAATGAGATCGTTGCCATTAAGGAATTGAAGACCAAGTATTACTCTTGGGACGAATGTATGAATCTTCCTGAGGTGAAGTCTCTTCGCAAGATGAAACATCCTAGCCTTAACACTTAGGCTCTCCAGCCTAATAAACTCATAAGCCTTAACACTTTCCTAGCCTTAACACTTAACAATTTCCTAGCCTTAACACTTAGGCTCTCCAGACTAATAAACTCATAAGCCTTACCATCTTATCAATACTCAGCTCACCAGCCTACAAAACATGATTTACAATTCATAAACATGATTACAGTAGGGCTCATCCTTAGGGATATTACAATCCCCTCCCCTTATTTTTGCATTGTCCTCAGTGCAACTTTCACACAACATCAACAAGATTTCCAAAATCTTTAAAAAGATGCAGGTATTCTACCCGCATAGCATCCTCTTGCTCCCATGTCGCATCCTCAAGACCATACCAGGTCCACTAGACCTTTACAAGCCCTATAGCTCAATTCCAGAGTTGTTTTCTTTTTCTGTCCAATATGCGCACAGGATGCACTTGCAGGATACCTTCTTGCTCCACCTGAATCACATTCCAATCAATAACATGATTAGCATTAGGTATATATTTCTTAAGCATTGAAACATGAAACACATTATGTACAGTCATGGATGCATGTAATGCAAGAATATATGCAACTGGACCAATCCTTTCTAGGATTTCAAATGGCCCACAAAATCTGTCTATCAACTTGGCATAGTTTCCCAGCTTCAAGGAACTTCTATTAGATTTTACTTTCAGGAAAACATGATCACTCACTTTGAATTCTCTCTGGGTTCTGTTTTTGTCAGCATAAATTTTCTACCTGTCTTGGGCAGCTTTTAAATTTTGCTTAATTTTAAGCATTTGCTCTTCCATTTCCTTGAGCAACTCTGGCCCAATTATTGCCCTGTCAGTTGGATTATCCCAGCTTACTAGAATATTGCACTTTTTTCCATAAAGTGCTTCAAATGGGCTCATCTTCAATAATGCTTGATACCCATTGTTGTAAGTGAATTCTACCAAGTGTAGGTAGTCTTCCCATTTTGATAGTTTGTCCATCACATACATTCACAATATGTCTTCTATCACTCTGTTCACCCTTTCTGTCTATCCATAAAAATCAGGATGGTAAGATGTGCTAATGTTCAGATTCATTCTGAATCCTTTGAACAATCCTTTCCATAAATTCGATGTGAATTTTGGGTCTCTGTCGGACACAATTGTTTTAGGAATTTTGTGCAATCGTGTCACTTCCTTCATGAAAATATCAACAACATCTGCTGCCTTGTGAGTAGTTTTCAGTGGAATAAAATGGGTATCTTTTGTAAGCTTGTCCACCACTACCATGATCGAATCATGTAGCTTACCTGTTCTGGGAAATCCTGTAATAAAATCCATTTTCACCACTTCCCACTTCCATTCAGGAATGGGAAAAGGTTGTAGCAACCCTGTTGGGTGCACGTGCTCAACTTTAACCTTCTGGCATTCCATACATATGGCGATATATTCAACGATCTCTTTCTTCATACCTGGCCAAAAGTAATGGCTCCTGACTACTACCACAGTCTTTTGATATCCAGGGTGCCTAGCATAAGTCATGTTATGCATTTCTCTTAGAATCGCAAGTTTCAAACCTTGGACATTGGGTATATACACTCTGTTTTTGTACAAAAGTATTCCATCAGCTTCCAAGGTGTAATTTTCCTCTTTCTGTGGTCTCTCACTCTGTTGTAGCTTTGCTACCAAGTCTATATACTGCAAATTTGCATTTGCAGCTTCCAAAATTCTATCCTTAATATCAGTCTTGTACATGCTAATGGTTGAAGCATGTAAGTTGTGCACCTTTATGCTAAGTCCATCAGCCACCTTGTTTTCCTTCCCTTTGATATGCTTGATATCAAAGATGTATTCACACAGAAACTCCAGCCACCTACTCTACCTGGAATTTAAGGTAGGTTGGTCAAACAAGTATTTCAGATCATTGTGGTCTATTCTCAATTCAAATCTCCTTCCCATGAGGTAATGTCTCCATTTCATCAGAGCATAAACGATTGATGCCAACTCCAAATTGTGAGTGGCATATTCTTTTCGTGTTCTTTTAGCTTCCCGGACTCATAACAGATTACGAATCCATTCTGAATGAGAACTCCTCCCAACCATTCTTTACACGCATCTGTAAACACCATGAAATCCACATTTGGATCTACAATCCTCAATATTGGAGCGTTGGTTAATAGCTGCTTCAATCGCTAGAAAATTTTCTCACACTCTTCAGTCCACTGAAACTTTTTCTCCTTCCTTTGCAAGGAAGTGATAGGGTGAGCTATCTTTGAGAACCCTACGATAAACCTTCTGTAATAACCCACTAGACCCATAAAGGATCTAAATTCCTTCACATTCCTTGGAACTAACCATTCTCTGATGGTCTCAACCTTCTCAGGATCCATGGTGATCCCTTCTTTTGAAATAATGTGCCCCAAGGAATGGATCTGCCTTTGATAAAACAAGCATTTTCTCAACTTGGCATACAGCTGGTGTTCTCTCAACATGTGTAGCACCATCCTCAGATGTTGTTCATGCTCTTCCTCTGACTATCTTCGAAAATATTTTCGCACCTTTCAACTAATCGAAAAGATCGTCGATCCTCGACAGAGGATACTTGTTCTTGATAGCTACTTTGTTCAACTATCTGAAATCAATGCACAACCTCAACGTCCCATCCTTCTTCTTCACGAACAGGACTGGGGCACCCCAAGGTGACATGCTTGGGTGAATGTACCCCTTCTTTAGAATCTCTTCAAGCTGCAATTGTAACTCTTTCAGCTCTGACATACTCATTCTATAAGGATCTTTCGACACTGGAGCTGCTCAAGGCATCAAATTTATAGAGAAATCAATATCTCTCTTTGGAGGTATTCTGAGTACCTCCTGAAATACGCCTTCAAACTCTGTTAGTACTGCATGGTATCCAATATTTGGGACTTCATATTTGGATGCTTCCTCCACATGGGATGCAAACAATTAACATCCTTTCCTGTAGCACTTTTTCAGCTGCATTCCTGAGATTTCTCTAACAACCACATCTCTGGGAATTCCTTGGACTATTTTCCAATTCCCCTCCTCATCCAGGCAAGTAAATTCCTTGTTATGATGGTCCAAGAGGGCATGGTGTTTTCCCAACTAGTCCATGCCAATTAAACAGTCATAAGAGCCTAAAGGCAAAATATTCAATTCAGCCTTCGTGCTCAATCCCTTCATGTCCACAAGACATGACTTAACCAACTTAGTGAATTTCTTCTTGGTTCCTTTAGCCAACTTCACTAACCAAGACTTTTCATGTTTTCTTCTTGATAAATGAAAACTTTCCACCACCCTAGGATCTACATAACTATGGCTAGCCCCTGAATCAATTAAAATAATAAATGGTTGGTTGTTAATCATACCTTCCACTTCAATCATGTGCGACTGAAATTCAGCTTGCTTGTTGTCAAGGGCTGCATAGAGCCTTGGCATTCTACTACCCATGTCCTCCACTATTTCATCTTGTTGAACATTATGGATAGCTCTTGCTTTGAAATTTTTATGGGGACAATCTCTATACTTGTGGTTCTCCTTACAACCCCAACACTAAATGGGCATCTATCTTGACCTTTGTTCCCCCACTTCATCCATTCTCAGCTCTCTAAACGATGGCTATCCTTGAGGACTATTTCTGAAAAAGGGAGGTTTGTTTCCCTTCTGCCTCTGTTCTTTCTTAAACTTCTTCTGGTCATCCCAAGCCTTCTGAAAGGTAGGTTTTTCTCTTTGTTGTTTATATAAGCATTTCACTCTTCTTATTGTTTCTTCCATAGTCTTAGGATCATCATACTGAATCTTGTCACCAATGGGAGGTGGCAGTCCACTCAGATACCTTTGAATCTTGACAGCCTCATCTTTGATGAATGGAACATACTTCAGTGATTCCAAAAACCTTCATTCGTATTCATCAATGGTCATGCTACCCAGCTTGAGTTCAAAGAACTCCTTCATATTTCTGTCATAGTATGTTTTACAGGTATTTCCTCTCGAAATACCTCTTGAATTCCTTCCAAGTGATATATTTCTTTCTAATGTGTTGCACTTGCACAAGCTAATCCCACCACATGGATGCTTTTCCTTTTACTTGATACATCACAATTCTTCCTTTTGCATGAGAAGAAAAATACTGTAGTTGGAAATATTTCCTCATGCCAAGCAACCATGTTTCGGCATATTCCTCCCTCTTATGTTATCCATCAAACGTAGGAGGCTTAATCTTGTTCATCTCCCCTTTCAATTCATCCACTCTAAATCTTCGATGTTTTCTGGTAGGGGATGGGCCTGAACTACTGTGTGATTCCTTACCAGAATGCTTTGGGGAGCGACGACGATGTCTGCTACCACTCCTCGATCTTCTTTTTCTCTCAGGGGTCCTGCAACTCCCTGTTTTGCTTGTGTCACTCTGCTTTTCCAATTTCCTTTCTATTCTTTCCAGTCTCTTCAACATCTTTAAGTTGAATTCACCTTGTTGATCCCTGACCCTCATAAGATTTTAACTATCGGCTCGGCGAGCCTGGGCATCTTTCTACAACATTTCAATGATTTTCATCATATTCCCTTCCTTATCCAATTCTCTTCCATGTCCATTGGAGTTCGATCCTTCGACTCCCAAGTTGACATCCCTTCCTTCTCTTTCGTTCTATGAACTAGAAGAAATCCACGCCTCTTCCATTTCTTTACACTACGAGGCAATTCTAATCGATTCTGGCACTTGTCAAACTTCTGCAATCACAACGTGCAGACAACCTGAATTTTTCAAGCCATCTCTCCTTAACAAATTCCACTCATTCAAAACCAATCTGATTTAAGAAAACGTTTCGATTTCACGAATCTTTTGATCTCTGCTCGACATTGTAATTTTCGGGCGATATCCCCCTCTTCCTTAGTCCCCAAACCATGCGATCATGGGTCATGACCAAACGCTAGAACACTAGGTGCTACTCGGGCTTTCGGCCATCGGAGATTTCAAGGAAAACACTCTCTCAAGGTTCCGATTACCGAACTTGCGAAATTGGGTGGATCAACGGTCCATGTCTACACAACAACCAACGGATGAAACCCACTGTGGTCTCTCTGTTCTAGAATTTTTTTGGAATTCGGGACCTTGGACCTTAGGACTTCGAAACTTTGGATCTTGGGACCTTGGGACTTCGGGCCTCAAGAGTCCCCACACTTACTTCTTCCCAATCTTCTGACATCTCAAATTTCGATTTACTTTACCCTCTAGGCCCATGTAATACAATTGTCACCGATTAAATGGTGCCATCTGGCATGCTTAGGAGGGTCCACATCACCTTCGATGATGTCATCGGGTCCTACCACGTTCACTTTTCTTTTCGAGACTTCGGGTTTCGGTAGTTTGTGCATTAGCACATCCCACTTCTCCCGATTGTCGAAATTCTGAAATTGCGATTTACTCCTCTGCTTGATACAACGGTCAAGTTATTTTCCTAAGATCTATGATGTATATCTTCCTCAGGATTTTAGGGTTTCGAGCATCAGGAGTTCCTCCATCATCACATCTCATTTCTTTCGATTGTCGAAATTTCAAAAGATTTCCAGGATAACCTTCCAGCACCTTCTCCAGATCTGATGGTCGTAAGGGTTTCCTTTGCTTCTGAACAGATCCTATGGCTCCAACACCTCAAGTGTTGAGATCTCTCTCTTGGTGGCCAAATACCACATCGACTGTGGTTTAATAATACCGCTACACCTCCTAAGCTTCGTAACACAACCAAGTATATTCTTGACACTCAAGAACGCTCTAAGGTTCAAAAATTTGTTCTTCCAAACACACTTTCAACCTGAAAATTCGGGTCCAATGACCACTTATCCAAACCACTCAGGCTCATCGTTGAAACCATGGCTCTGATACCATATTGTAACGTCCCCGACCATCAACCCCACGACCGGGAAAATGCTACTGTGAAGAAATAACATTCTCATACTTATATATATAACATGAATTAAGTCATATTATACACATTTAACTAAACTGAACAGAGTAATCACATAATTACGACTAACCTGCATGTTTAATGGGATTAACAGTAATTCATGATTATAGTGGAATACATGATAATATTGCAAGAATCACACATGCATATGCTTATAAATTAAGTACAAAATTAACACTTATCTTTTATTACTGGCATAATTCCACCAATCACGTGTAGGCCTTCCACAAACCTCCCAGCCTTAGACCACACTGCTCATCACACTCAGCAGTGGGTCACCCCCGAGCTGGGACTAAGCTCCACCCAAGGAAAGGAATCCTAGTCTAGGCTAAGGTTACAGGGAAAACTACACAGAATAACTGAAAGGATTCTTCCCAGGATGCCTTCTTACACCCACTACTCATGGACTCTCATTCCCCACATGCCTGTTCCACCCGGGAGTATACACCTTCACAAGAACAATCCATCCGTGCTTCACCTCCCTCTTTGGGCCTCGACAACAGGCCAGATTAGGAAGTCTCAAAGCTCCGTAGCTGGTGATGGACTCTCTATGGGAGAAAACCACTTCCCAATAGACCCTTCACCTGGTAAAGAGATGCTCATAGGCCTGACAGCCTGCCTCTTCAACAATGGGCCTAACCACCCAACTTTTCCACCAGATTCCACTTCAATTCTTGCAAGGTGAGGATAACAACAACAACAATAGAAATTCAGTTAATTCATGGGTGACATCAGCAACAGGAATTTGGGTATGGACATCCAAAAATGACAACAAACCACACTAAGACACAACATGATTCAGGCCATATCCAGGATGTTTCGTCTTCACAATAAAACAACACAGGTTGGTTTCACAATTTTCTGTTTTCAGAGATGCATGAGGTTATGCAAAGGTTGATCCCAGAGCTCAACAGAATTCACGGAGAATGGAAAATGGATAGCGAGCAATCTTCCAGTGAGGGTTTCCTTCACTATGCACAGGTATGCAGAGGCAGACGCATAGGAAAAACAGTTCAGACGCCCCAGATCCCCTGCAAACTCAGGTGGAGGATGAAAAAATTAGGAACGAACCCCACCGATGACTGACTTCTACATATTTTAACTACATGTTCCTAGGTTGACACATGTTCCCCATGAAGTTGCATGCACTCCATCAACATGCGTTCCTCTCCAGGAACTTAGGACAACACTCAAAATTGTCCACCTTAGTTTTAAATAAATAATAATAATAAATTATTATCCCTTTCTAGAGGTAAGCCCCCTAGATTAGCCCCTAGGCCCAACACTTAACCTTTCTTTCCACCTTTCAGCCCCCATTCCCTTACCCACTCTGTGGAATCTTATTCCCCCATCTCTCATTCATCGTGGTTGGTCTGCACGCAGCAGTGTTCATATTTTTATTAATTTTCTTCATAATTACATATAAAAAAACAGACTCCTGGCCTTAACACTTAGGATTTTCGGTCTAATAAACTCATAAGCCTTACCATCTTATCAATACTCGGCTCACCAACCTACAAAACATGATTTAAAATTCATAAACATGATTACAACAGGGCTCGTCCTTGGGGATATTACACTAGCTATACCCCTTCTGGTATGCACAGTAGAACGATTTATGTTGCAAGTTTCTTGCGAGGTGACCTGGATATCTATATCTTGTCTTTCTTCACCAGTGGTGGCTGGCTTGATGTTCCAGTGGCTTCTGATTGTTCCTCTATATACCATTTTGGCCAAGCCAAGACAACTTCAACTGTCTCCCCTGTTGAGTGGTCTGAGATGGTCATTTGAGACTCATCTGTCTCCAATGTTGTTGTCATATTCAACATTGTGCCATTGACTTTTAGAGCTTCCTTGATATGCTTTGGTTGCATCTCCTTCAGTGTTTCTTCTTCCTGGTTCTGTGGCTCTTGCGTCGTTGTTGGCGTATCTACATTCATGGCCTCTACTACTCGCTGTTGAATTTCCTCTAGTATCGGCATGGATTGTACTGGTATTATCTCTAGGGATGGGATTTCGTCGACATTGACGTTCTCGAGCAATGTTTGTTCACCATCTTCGACCTGTCCTCATGACCTATTTTGAACCCTGGTTTTCCTGGCGGTCTAGCTCACTTCTATTTACTTAGGCGGTGCCATGGTGGTGAATGTCAAGTGTTTGCTAGATCCGAATGGTCTCGGTAATCTCTGTGAACTCACACTATGCTCTTTAGCCTCTATTTCTTTGTGTCTATTCTCTTTTCATGAATAGACTATTGGCTCCCTTGCCCATGTGTTGTATGGCTTTCCCATGAAGCTTGTCGAGGATGCTTCCTTGATTATGGGTTTAATGTACCTTAATTACCGGTTCAATGCATCTTTGGTAGTTTCGTACTTTCAATTACTCATGTTGTGCCCTGGTCTATTGGCACGAATAATGTGGCATCCCATCAGTCCTTTCCATCCTTTAATTCTGCCTAGTGCTATCATGTCGTCCTACATTTTCTGCCTCTGCTTTTCCCGCTTGTTTCCCTTTGGATGTGACTGTTGTCTTTCTCCTCATCGAGTTTGTGTTTCTACTTTGTGTGGCCTTTCTACCTCTGGTGCCCTGGGCCCTATTTGGTTGTTTTTCCTATATATATGTGTGTGTGTGTGTGTGTGTGTCTACACACACACACACACACACATATATATACATATACATATACATATACATATACATATACATATACATATACACATACACATACATATACACATACACATATACATATATACATATACACATACATATACACATACACATATACATATATACATATACATATACATACATACATACATACATACATACATACATACATATATATATATATA
>JZKD02S1693010.1:69382-93613 GCA_000966675.3 Picea glauca | reverse complement strand
TATATATATATATATTTACTGCATGGTGGGTGGTCGACTATCCTTGTACAACTTCGGTTGGCTCCCATTGATAATTCTTCTGAGTTATGTGCCTGGTAAATATCTTAATTGTACATCTCCTCCATCTGTGACAGATTTCACTTCGTATGGTCCTAACCATTTCATTCTAAGCTTTCCTGTTTGTTGAAATGATTTGTTGTCATACATGAGTACTAGATCTCCTTCCTTGAACGTTTTCTTCTTGATGTCTCTATTGTGCCAAGATTTGTCTCTTGCTTTCTGAACTTGTTGGTCGAATCCTGCTAAGATTCGGTTTTCCTCCATGGTCAGTAACTGATCCAGTCTCTCTTTTACTGCTCCTCATTCTTTCATTTGTGTGATCGCTACTACACGCAAGCTTGGTACTAAAAATTCTAGCGGCAACACTGCTTCTTGACCATAAACCAGTTTAAATGGTGTGTGCCCCATCAATTTTTTTTAAGTAGTCCTGTATGCCCATAATACTACTGGTACTTTGAGGTCCAAGTCATCCTTGTTGACGTTGAAAATCTTTGTCAGCGCGTTCTCTAGAATTTTTTTGAAGGCTTCCACTGTGCCATTTTCCTACGGATGATACAATGTGATCTTCTGGTGATGGAATTAAAATTATTTAGTGATAGCGCTGATGGTACTATTTATGAAGTGCATGCCTTGGTTGCTCATCAAATTATCGGGCACCCAAATCTAGTGATTACTTGTTCAAATAGAAAATGTGTTGTTGTTTCTATGCTGCAATCCTTCACTGGTGCGACTTCCACCCATCTTGTTAAGTATTCTGTCACGGTGATAATGTACCTTGCTCTTGTTTTTTTGTTGGTGGGTTGATTGGTCCCACAAAGTCTATTTCCCACTTGTCAAATGCTTGCAATGTTACTCGTGGTTGTAATGGCATCTCATCCCTTCTATTGGTATTGCCTACCCTTTGAAAAACATCGCATGTTTGACAGTATTCCTTTGAATCTCTATGAATCATTGGCCACCAAATTCCTGTGTGCAATACCTTCTTCACAGTAGATTTACCTACATAATTCCCTATTCCCTCATGGGATTACTCTAAAACTCTTGGTCTTTCATGCTCTAACACGTATCTTCACAAGATGTTATCTGAGCCCATTTTGTATAGGTGTCATGCAATTAGTTGATAGTCAACAACGCATACTACTAGGTTTTTCTTTTGTGTGGTGCTATATTTTGGCGGTGTAGTACCTGTAGTCAATTACTGAATGATATCTTCGAAGTATTCATCAACAATCTGTACTGATAATAACTGTGCCTTCAGAAAGTTATCTTCTATATTCGTAGGTTTTTATCCATTTTTTACCCTTGATAGGTGATCAGGTCCTGCATTCAATTTTCCTGGCTTGACTATTACTTCAAAGTAAAATTATTGGAATAGTAGTAACCATCGATAGATTCTCCCCCCAAAATTGGATTGTTCACTAGGTATTTTAGGGTTGAGTGATCTGTGAACATCTTAAAGTGTTTTCCCAATAAGTAATGACATAACTTCTGAAGTGCATAGAACATAACCAGGACTTCTCTTTCAGTCGTGTTATAGTTTTTTTCAGAGTTTGATAACTTTCTGATTGCGAATGCTATCAGGTGATCCAAGTCTCCTTCTCTTGGCTGCACCAAGATAGATCCAAGTGTTATCGCTGATGCATCTACATGGACATGGAATGTCTTCTCCCAGTCTAGAAATACTAATATCGTCGCGATAACCATATTTTCCTTCAAGGTATCCATTCCATGTTGAGACTCATCGTTCCACTGAAACTTTGTATCCTTTATTAACAACTTTTCCATCGGTGCAGTGATATGCGCATATGCTTTGATAAATTTCCTATAATAACTTGTGTGTCCCAACGTCTCTCTTAGCTAACAGACTGTTTTTGGTGGTGGTAAGTTAACAATGACTGCGATCTTTGCAGGATCTACTATCAACCCTTGTTTTCATACTATATGACCTAATAGTATCCCAAACGGTGTTCCAAATATACATTTCTTTATGTTTAGTGATATCTGACATTGTCTACATCTTTCTAACATCATCCGTAAAACTTCTACATGGTTTTTCAATAAACTATAGACTGTCCAATCATCCAGGTATACTTTGAGAAATTGGTGGATGAATTCCTTAAACGCAACGATGACTACTTTGGAAAAATATTGTTGGTGCATTATTTAGTCCAAACAACATGACTATGTATTGGTAAGATCCCCATTCTATCACAACCATGGTCTTGTATCTGTCCTCATGTGCTATCTTAATCTGATGGTAGCTTGAGAATCCATCAGTGAATGAGTAAGCTTCAAGTCCTCATACGTTCTCTAACACCTCGTTCGTGAAAGGTGTAGGGAATTAGTCATGTAGGCATGCATCGTTAAACTTCCTCAAGTCAATGCATATCCTGATCCGTCCTTGATTCTTGTTCTGAACTACCATTGGACTTATCCGTTCTGACTCCTCAACCAGTTCTATGATGTCGGCTTCGATCATCTTGTTGATCTCAGCTTTGAATTTCTGTTTATATATTGGGTTAAGACTATAGGGTCACTGTCTAATAGGTCTCACTTTAGGTTTGAGTGGTATCTTCATCTCTCCTAATTCTCTTGCTACACCCTTCATATCTGTAAAGGTTGTGGGAAACAAGTCACTGTATTCGTGCATCAACTTTTTGATGATTTCTACTGTTTGCTCATCCCAGTAGTCTCCAATGTTGTCCATTTTTGGATGCTCGACTGTCCCAATGTTAACTTTATTTACTTTGATTGGCGTGAAAATGAATTATGATTCTATGGGTGGTCCTTCCACCTCTCTTTCGCCTTCTTCTTATTCAATATGAATATCGCAGGGATCGTCTTCATTTGGTGCTTCCTCTTGCACATGATAGCATGAAAAAAATTCCTTAACTGTTTGTTTATTCCGTTGTTTCTCTTCTATGATAACTTCTATATCTGGTTCTTTGATAAATATTACTCCTCTTATTTGGTTTAGAGCTACATCAAATTTGGGTTTTTCATGTTCAAATGAAAATGTGACGGTAAATTTTTTTTGCAATGTCATCCATGTCGCAGTTCCTTTGCATAACTCCTAGTCTGTATACCAGTTCGTTGGTATTCCCTCTAGAGTGTGTATGAAGTGATGAGGCCATTCATATGGGGTGTCATTTTCCATAGCATTCTACACACCTCCAAGTGTTCCGTTGGTGCCTCGTGTCCATCATACTTATGTTGTTGTTTTTTTTTTTGTTCTGTGCCAAACCTTATGTGTAGTAGCCTCTTACATTGGTACCAATCTGTGATGGTCTCCTTGTGCACACCACACCATCTTGCAGGTGTGGCCTTGAGTGCTAAATCAAGTGCTAACAGTCTCTGGTTCTCTAACACTGCATCTTCATACTATGTCAAGAATGTTTCCAAATCGTTTATTACGTGGAAAATAGGTGGTTCTATGATTTTTGTGCCTACCCATCTTAAGGCACAGTCTATTCTTGCACATCTTCTCATGGATACTTCGTGTAGCCTTTGCTGCCATTTTTCTAAACTGGTGTTTGACTCTGTTGCACATGAATTAATGCTCCTCCAACTGAGTACCCCATCTGTAGTTGGGTTTACATAATCCTCATTGCGCGTAGTTGTTATGTATAACTGGCTGATTTCCTCTAGGTCTAGGAAAGTAGGCTCTACAAACCTCTCCCCTTAGGATGGGTCTAATGGCGTGATGAACCTGTATTATCCTGACTCAAATGTCATTTTCCTGGTCTTCAAATTGATTATGGCCTGGTTTTCAAACACCCAATCTAGACCAAGCAACATTGGGTAAGGTGTTCTGTCATCTACTATTTCAATGACCTTGAAATCTTCTTTAGTGCGCACTCCATATAGGTCGACTGTCACTCCTTTCAATCTAACTATTGGTAAGACTTTATGTTGGTTTGCCAATTTTAATTGAATAGGTGAATATCCTAATGTTGGCTCTCCCATGCACTGCCATGTATTCTTTGGTAATACATTAACTTCAAATCCTAGATCTAGTATAATGTCTCCGATATTAAATTCTCTAATGTTAGCATTTAGTCTGAATTCCCAATTGGTTCTTCTTCTTGTGTGCAGGTGATTAACTATTTTTGGTTCTAGATTTCCTTCCATCTCAATGCTACATTTTTCTAGTATGTTTTGCGATATTTTCATAGATGATGGATCATTTAATACTTTTACACATGATTGCAAGAAGCCTTTGATTGTACTTACTTGTCCCATGGATTACATCTCATTGGTATGATCCAATGATGGTGACATCTCATATTTTGGTGCTTCCTTGTTATGTTGCACAGTTGAAGTCGAAGCCATGTCCTCCTTCTGAAATTATTGTCTAGCTTCTTTAAAGATCTCCTTTTCCTTCTGTGCATCGAACTACTTCCTTGGTTCAACATTCTTCTTTACCGATTGATTATGTGCTAGTTCTTGTCGAACTGTGTCATTTCCCGTTTTATCTCCTCCATGAGTAATGATATTGATGTTTCATCTTTCATCCCTTGCTTCGAATGAGATCCACTGAACGTTATGGTTGTTCTAGTTCCCCTTTTCTTAGATATTTACAAGTAGTGTCAATTCTGTGTCATTATCCGATGCGCGACAATACATACAAGTCCCTGGTGGAAGTGGACATTCCCTTTCATAATGTCCTATTTTTTTACAATTGTGACATGTGACTAGTCCTCTACCTTGTTTGAAACCTCCTATGGCTCATCCTCCTCCTTTGTAGCCTGCTCGATCTCCTCGCGGCGTGTTATACTAAGGTGCCTGATTATACTGTGTAGTATTGTATTGAGGTTGTTTCGTATTGTACTGTGGTTGCACAGTATTATATTGTTGGTGCATAGTGTTGTATGGAGATGGGACTTGATTAAACTGTGGATCTACTTGCCCAGTCATCATTTCTTCCTATACTCTATATGCATCCGATGTACTTTCTCGCATCATCTCCATATTTCTACAATATTTGTCGTCGTGGACCACTGACTTGCAAAAGGTGAAATATGATATTTTTGTGAGTTTCTGGTATTTTTGCATCATCATGCAATGATAAGGGTCGTGACCCAGTTTCTTGCAGAGTTCGCACCATAGTCCTCCTGGTGGTAACGGATTTGGAATTCCTATTTCCATATACTGTGCGAATGTTGGACATTCATTCTTATGATGTCCTTCTGTCCTACATGTGGTACACCAAACATCTTCTCGTTTTTCCTCGTTCTTATTCTAGTTCAGTTGAAACTTTATATTCTTAAAATCCTCTTTCAGTTCTTCAATAGTTGGATCTATCTGCTGGTACTGGTTTTCTATAAATTGCAAGGCTTCCTGTAGAGCCTTTACCTGCGTCTGAAATTTATTTTGTCGTAAAGGGTATTTTAAGTGTGGGAGTAGTGAGTTGAAAAACAGGTGCTAATGTTGCATCTCAGTCATGAGATATTTTAGCTTTCCCTTCAGTTGCTTGAATCTCTGATCAATCTCCCATAGGGACTCTCCTAGTTTCTATCTTATTTCGATCATCTCGTTCATGTACTGATCCTCTGAGCTTGGCTTCTAGAACTCATTTATCAATAACTTCTTAATTTATGCCAGTGTCCTTGTCATCCCAGGGGCACTGTTTGTGTCTAGACTTATGTACCAATCTAGTGCATGGTCTCTTAGAGTAATAGCTAGTTGCACAAGTTTAGTATCTTAATCAATGATCTGTTTTGCTTCCCATATCTTTGCACAAATGAGCAAATGTTTCCCAGGGTCTCATGTTTCTTCTCCTTGAAATTATGGTAATTTGATGGTGGGATTCTGTCTTGCCATCCTGAATGATGAACCACTACCTCCGTGCGGTGTATATACCTGACTAGTGCTACCTGAACTAGCTCCTCCAGTTGTTGTTCCTTGTGTAGATGTACTTCCTACTATCTGACTACTTCTAAACTTCGGTTTTCTAAACGATAGTGTTCTCTTTGGTGTATTAGTCACACATGGGTTTATGGGTTCCACACTGGCATTAATATGGATAGGATGGATGCCTTCTCCTCCTGCTCTTGGACCTCTCATCTTCCTCTCATATGTTGCACGCAGTATTTCCTCAATCTTCTCCATAACCTAGAGATCCTCTACCTCTTCCTTATCACTTGCCAAACCTTCCCTTGTAGCTATGGCTCTCTTCTTGGTATTCACCTTGTATTGGTAGGGTACTCCGCTATGTGTCTTTCCTGTTGACGCCAAGATAAACTTGATCTGGTCATCCTCCATCATGATCGGGTCCAAGGGTTCCTCCTCCTTTCCCTTATCCTTTATTCCTTCCATTTCTCCTCTTTCTGTCAATGATTCCCCCCTTCCCCCATGCACGCAGGGAATTTTAGTTGTTTGATTTTATTGTCATTACACCTTTGTTATATATAAATATCTTAATAGAAGTATACAGTGATCGAATGTACCTTCCTCGAGGTCCTCATAGAAATTATTTCTCTGCTGCATTGTATGACTTCGCTGTGTCAACTGCAAACTCTGTTATAAACCTTGCCATAATACTGTCAATCCAAAAGTATACTGCATAGGTGAACTTGTTGTTCACCTTTTTTAACTGCTTAAGATGTACTGAGTTCCAATATAACTGTTGGATCTTGTTCATCGTGTGGTTATCCTTCAACCTTAGTATCCACTCCTACAGTAGATGCAGAAAATCACAGAAAAAGACTTCGTGCAAATTAGTAAACATGTATTTCTCAAGATATTTGTGAGGTGTTATTCTAGGGTCTCTATTGTCTTTCTCTGCAAACTATAGATATTTTTTTCTCAACCATATTTCGATCTCTGATTTTGTGGGATTCCACAGTCTCAACATTCCCTTCTAATGGCTCATTGGTCTTTGCCCTAACCTTTTCTTCATTTCCCTCCAAAAAATGTTCGACTTATCTTATCTACTCAATCCTCTCTTGTTCCTACTGTTATCTCCTCAAATAAATTGGTGGAAATTTTGCTTTTGAGGTGATAGGTTGTGGTCTAAATTTTATTCCTAAATTTTTGTAAGTAGGTTAGAGAGTCTATATTCTGTAAATAAGCTCAAAATAAATTTTGGATTTGGTTTGGTCAAGCAAAAGTTAGAATCTCAGGTTTCGGTGGTTTAGGCGAGCCTGAAATGCGCTCATTAACCACCGAAAGCCTTTGTTCCTGGTAGTTAAGAGGTCAAAGAAAGAATGTAGTTAACCATCGAAAGCGTTTCAACGGTAAAAATGGAAAGCCCGTGCTTTCGTACGAGCCAGCTGTCAAGTTGGAGAAATGATGAAAACATAACCGCTGAAAGCTTGTCAAGTTGGAAGGTATGCACATTCTAATGTTGTCTATCTGAAAGTTTGAAGCTTCTGTTGTCCTTTCAGCCACATTTGTCTTTTCAAAATCTAGACACGGTGGTGATATTGAAATTCATGCATGTTGTCACAAAGCCTCCCTCCATTTCCAGTCGCAAGTACATGATCTATCATGATCTCGTTAATCCCTCATTAAATCCTCATTCATTATCATTTTGAATTCCGGAGATTACTGAGATAATCGTGAGTTCACGATTTCATCAAATTAAACGTGTTTCCAGATATCCTAACCCATTTCCCCTGGTGATTGTCAAAGTGCCATTAGAGTCCAGTGATCGCTCTCAAGTCAATTAAGTCGGGTTGATTTATCAGGCAAGTCCAAAACCCATCTTGTTTCAAATTTAAATGAATATAACACCGAAAATCTAAAATTTCGGCATGCTCTCAATCAATTTGTCGCCCGAAACTTGGTTAGTTTTTGATCTCGGTGATCCGAATTTTGTGTCACCCCATCCCACAGGCTCTTCCATGAGTTATACTCTCTGTGTTCCTAAATTCTAGATTCTTTTTCTCCCTGGACGCTCAGTTTCCCATAATCGCAGGTACAATCAACATTGACCAATGCCGAAAGTAGGGCTAGTTTTGAGGTCTGAGGTGGATGGAGTCGGGTACTTGGAGGTGCACCCAGATGTAGCAAAGTTTTTCAAACAAGCAGGGGTATTCACATACTGTGAAAAAGTGACCAGTTTTCATCAACACGTAGCTGAATCTTTTGCAATTGTATATGATGGAAGGTCTGCCAAGATAGGGAAAGAAGAGTTTATCATAGATGAAGCTTCTATAGTAGAGTTTATAGGTCTTCCATGGATGGGAGATTGTTGGTTTAAATCTACAGTGTCATCCAACATTGAATTTAGATCATATCTATTACCCATTCACAAAGATCTGATCTGGAAAAAGGATATCCCTATGTCCTTCTTGCAACCACAATGACAATCTTTGTTAAAAGCAATCTTTTTATATATTACTTGTGAAGGGAGGTATAACAGAGTGATGCTCTATCACTTTAAACTTCTTAACCATTTTATAGGCAAAGAACCAATAAATCTACCTTTCTATTTCCACAAGACTCTTACTAAAATGGCCAGACAAGTTAAAGCCAAGCCTACTAAGGTTGCTAGCAGACTATCTCACCAAGGGATTATTACTCTTCTTGTCAAGGAAGCTTTGTAGAGGAAACAAGTTGATTGGGGTTTCTTTCTTTTCTGGAATGAATTCCAAATAGAGAAACCACCAGAAGCTAAAACTAAAAAGACCAGTGGTAGAAAGACAATTACCCCCAAAAGAAGTCATAGGAAAAGTAAAGGTATCTCACCACCAAGAGATCCCATAGAATTATCCTCTGTCAAGAAGAAAAGAATCAAAAGAAAACTGCAGTTTGAAGGTGAGCAGTCCAAGGACCCTGCTACAGAAAATAACCCTTTAAACCTACCTTACAGTGATTCAAAACCAGAACAAGAATTAGCAGAGACATAGGATAATGTACAAACTGAATAGGGTGCAGACTATTGTTCCAATTTACCTTCACCAACTCCTCCAGAGGCACATAGTCCACCAGTGCCAGAAGCCTCTTCAAGTAAGCCTAAAACAGCTAGATCACGGAAAATCAACAAACTCCTGCAACAGGTCTATGAAATGGAAGTCCTAGAAAGGGTGATTTAAAAAGATAATACAGACTTGACTGACAGAAATGCAGATCTTTTCAAAATAAACCAAACCCTCAAAGAGAAGCATGACAGGATTAAAGACAGAAACAGGGTATTGATCACGGAAAACATGAAGCTGTATAAACAACTTAGAATTCTGAGCTTGAAGTTAAAGGAGTTTCAATCACCAGCACAGGAGAAAAATGGATTGGAAACTCTGGCTAAATTAGCTATGACCATGGTAGACACACCAAAGCCTTCCACACAGCAAGTAGAAGTTTGCAGATCTACACGAACAAGGGCTGCCTCATCCAAGAAACCTTGAACATCAAAAAGGGATCCAAGGTAAGCATTTTTGCAAATTTTGAAGTTTTCTCAAAGCTGAAGTTTCGGTGGTTTAGGAGAACAAGACGACTGTTCATTAACCACTGAAAACAGGAATTTCAGTAGATAATTCACTCAGGAGATTTCTAAGTTAACCACCAAAAGCCTGTCATTTCCAGAATGATCAAGTTTTTACACAGATCGAAGTTTTCTGGGCTGAAAAGGTTTGAAACCTCTTCGAATGAACATTTGATGAATTGTCAAGACAAATCCAATAGCTATTTTTGATAGATTATGGAAAGAGGAGGTGTTTCAAAGGTTTTTGGTATCTTTGACAAAGACAGAAAAGCAGGACACTTTCTCACATCATCAGATTTGAATTTGTCTCTCTTGGAGAGTCATCATTCAGCCTTGGGAGGCTATCCTACACTACACCATCACTCAACAAGAGAGGAAGACCATGAAACCTGGGATTGACCTCATTTTTTGGGATCATTCCACATCTTTTGCAACTAAATTTTGATTTACTAGCATATTTGATCCATGTTTTCAGGATCTCAAACTGCATTGTAAAGCTATAAAGCTAAAGGTAGAATAGGAACCAAGGGTTTGACTTTGGAGACTTTTTCATATTATGTATTCAAACTTCTCATTTTCATATTGAGTAAAGCAAGCTTATTTTGCCATAACTTGTTCAGATTTCATCTTCTTATCTATTCTGTACTTGCACTTGGATATTATATTCATGTTGTTATGCTTGTTTATGCTTGTTTATGCCCGATAACTGTCATCTTATCATTGCATTCATAAGTTAAACTTTGCAAGTATTCCTGTGATTATTGTAATTGGCCATTCATATATGCTTTGTATGTGACTTTGTTGATATAATAGTTATTTCTCCATACATCCCTTTATTTGTAAACTATTTGAACATTTGTGGTTGAAATCCTTGTCCATCTAAATGTGTTTATGCATGATTTGAGTGAGAAATGATTCAGTCCTCCGAATTGATCCAAACCCACACTTTTTATTGAGAAAACAGTTACCAAAAGATTAGGTTACCAGGCATCTCTGACTTACAACCTAGGAGAGTTTCCTGGAGTGATAACACCTACCAACGATAATGAAACCATTTGTTGGTTATATATTCTTCTATGTGATTTGAGTTATTTACCCAGGGTTCATATATTTTGGGTTTCCAACAAAGCCTCTAAAACTATCGACCCTCCTGGTAAACCAGAAGGCAAAACAACACAAAAAATGCATTGCACAGTCTCATGCAAGATAACTTTAATGGGTGGTTGCAAGACTCAGGTGTTTACAGCCTAGGATTGAATATGAGATATGAGAACTCGACCATTGAACCATCGTTAGAACTAGTAAATGCAGCATACTATTATTCATGACTATGCAGTAATTTCAGTAGCTTGTTCCCTCGTTATCACGAATAGTATTTAAAAAAGCAATATAATAACTCATTCATTCATTAAGCACAACAAATAACTACTGAAAAGAGGATAGAGATATGCATGTGTTCATCACATTACACATATATTACCATGGTTCACCCCCTCCTGGGCTACGTCCACAAATATTTGTCTCTTGGCTCTCTTTTATTATGATAGTTTTGTATCTACAGCACCGTGCACTTACAACTCTCCTCAAATGATTAAGATCTATGTGAGGCAAACTAGATCGCACTAGGCTCCTCAACCTATGATCTAATCCTCAAGATCTACTTTCTCTCATCTCCTCTAGCTCAATATCTTACAAAAAAGTTCATACAACAAAATGTAAACCCAATTACTAACTAAGTTGGAACAATTATAAAATTTGTGACCAACGACCCACTATAATACATCTGTATCGATATTTATACATCTTTGGCTCTTCATCCATTACAATACATTACCAAAACCCTATCCCTACTGACATTAGGTCTTCCTCTCATGTGCATGTTGTTCTTCCTTCCATCTGTCCCTTTCCTTGTGCGTGCTTTCTTGCATGCACGCATGTTGTGTTTCCTTCCAATTGTTGCTCCACTCTCTGCACACTTTATTTCCCCACAATCATCTTTCTTTCCACTTCGTCCTACTGCCAACATAATTACGCATGGGATTTTCTATTTATAGCCTCAAGATCTAACCAACTTCCATGAAATCGGCAGGATCTTGTCCACATAACCATTGATTGTTAGAGTTGACTCTGTCAAATCTATGATGTTTATTCGACTCGACAAGGATGTTGGACCCGACCGTCTATGCATCCAACTCATAGTGAATTGTTGGGTTGGTTGATCCACTACCCAAATATCATTTACTGTTGTTCGATTATATGACCAACAAAATTGTTGACTACTCGGTTGACTAATGTAGAAATTTGGTCAATTTCCCGACTAACTCTATTCAGATGTAGGTCGACCACTTAATCGACTAAATCCAAGAAAAGTGTGATGAACCATCATGACCTGTTGTTCCAACACCCCCCCACCAACACACATATTTGGATATTCAAGAGGTGAAATTACGTCATCATGACATCTCCCCATAATTGCATCTCCATGAATCCCAAACATCATATGGAGCTCGATAAACTTAGCTTCAGATAAAGGTTTAATTAATATATCAACAACATGATCATTTGTTTTGCAATATTAATGAGAGACAATGGTCTCATAAACCAACTATATCAAATAGTGATAATGGAGCTCAACAAGCTTCACCTTATTGTGGGAAATATGATTTTCAAAAACATCTATGACATTTTGATTGTCACAATAGATTGTATTCGAGGTATGAACAAGAAATCCAAGTTCACCCAGAAGTTGGTGGATGCATACTAGTTCAGTGCCTGCTTGAACAACATCATGATATTCTGCTTCTATAGTCGATAATGAGACTACCTTCTGTTTCTTACATGACCACACCAATGGTCAAGTGCTAAAGCGAAACACATAACTAGAATTGAACTTCCAATCATCATTGTTTCGATCCCATTCAGAGTCGGTGAAACTGACCAATGAATTTGAACTTCGAAAATATTCGATACCAAAATGAGTGGTACCCTTGAGAAAGAGCATAATTAGATTGACTTATTTTTAATGGCTTTCCTTGGGGTCATGTAAAAACTAATAAACCACACTGACAACAAAAAAAAATTAGGTTGACTATGATTAAGATAGATAAGAATGTTGACCAGTTGTCGATAAAGTGTAGCATTGACTTTGGGAGTTTGACAAGTTTTGGTGATCTTTACTCCAAATTGAAAAGGAGTAGCATAGGGCTTAGAATCGGCCATCTTAAAACATGTCAAAATATCCATTACATATTTAGACTAAGAAATGAAAAAACCATCACATAGTGGTAATACTTGAAGACCCTAAAAATAATGTAGAGTACAACATTTGTCATGTCAAAGGAGTCAAAAAGTTGTTTCTTCAATCAAAGAATGAGATCAATGTTATTTCTAGTAATGACAAGGTCATCAAGATATACAATGACAATCAAAGTTTCTCCATTGGCATGGAGTACATAGAAGCTATGATCATATTCACAATGTTTGAAACCAAGTAAAAGAAAGAAATTGTCCATCTTAACATACCAAGCTTGGGGAGCTTTCTTCAAACCATAAAGAGACTTATTGAGTCAACAAACCAAGTTAAAATATGTCACAAAACTAGTTTGTTGTTCCATGAAAATTTCTCTAGATAGGTATCCATGAAGAAAAACACTCTTCCCATCCATTTGATGGATTTCCATCCAAAACGAGCAATATGGGAAATAATAAGTCTAACAAAGTTCATCTTTGCAACATGGGAAAAGGCCTCAGTGTAGTCGATACCTTCTTGTTGAGAAAATACATTTGCAACCAGGATTTCTTTATGTCATTCAATAATACCTTCAGAGGTGAATTTGGTCTTGTATACCCATCAACACTTCTCATAATTCTTTCCTTGCAGTCGAGGAACCAAGTCCCATGTGTGATGCTTCAAAAAAGAATCAATTTATGTCTGCATAGTTGTTGGCCCTTGACCAAGTTTTGAGGATTCTTGCCTAGTTGTGGGACATCGACAGGTTGTCAAAGGTGGAGTGCAAGACGAAGTGGATATCGCGGGATATCGGCCCCTCTTTTAGGGATTTTTGGGTTTTGGGCTTATGTAACAGGTATGGGGATGTTGACCCATGGGTTTACCCATGTTTAGGCCTATTTTGTAAAGTATAAATAGATGTCTAGACGATGTAAAAGAGGGGACATGGGAAGTAGGCATTTGTGTGATGTTTTTCTAAGTGCTAAAGTGTTAAGTGTGAACTGTAATGGCTTTGTGCATGTTGTGTGAGACTTGCAGAGCTAAGTGAAAGTGATCATAAGAGACTGTGTAGCCTTTGTACTATAATCTAGCTTGAAGAAGGAGGATCTAGCGAAGAGTGCATAGATCTCTTGTCCTCTATGAAGTTGATATTGAGGCTTTGTGCATGTAAGAATATTGAAGGAAGATAATAAAGAAGATGAAGAGTTGGTGGACGTAGCCCCAGGGTGGGGGTGAACCACTTATATCCTGTGTTGTGAATGCTTTGTGCTTTTGGTTGTTCTTTTGTTTATGTGATTCAATGCTTAGTGCGATGTTATATGATAGATGGATATAATATGATAGCTTAGTGCCGAATGTTGTGAATGAATGTTAGATCTGATCTCTATTTTTATGCTTAGTGCTTGGATCTATTGAATCTGTATGAATACTATGTCAGTCTGTTGATTAGGGTTTAATTGTGCTGTAGAATAAACTGGGTATTAATGAAATATAACTGCTAAGTGTTCTTTTAAGGTGTTACAATCAAAGATATATATCCCATCTAAGGTTGTAGACACTAGAGTCTTGCAATCACCCCTGTCTCTACCTTTGGTGAGACTTCATTTGCTTTGCAGGTGTTGCCAAAGGGTTGGTAGTTAGGGTTTTGTTGGTGTGTTGTTGTAGCATTGAACCCCAGGTTTTCCCCTGTGCCAAAAAGTGGTTCTGTTTCCAGTACCTAAAACTGTGATTTCTAGGAACTAAGGAAATAAGGAGCTTTGTGCGAAGATCTGACCCAAAATAGTGAAATCTCTGTGCGTAGATTTGTCTCCCTAGTGTGCAATATTCTACTCAATTTGTGAAGCTCCGTGCTAAGAAGAGAAGTTTGGTTTGAGAAAAAGCGGTAAGATCTAAACGCTTTGTGCTTTGATGGAGGTAAGAATAGTGAAAAGTTTTAGATCTAGAAGCTTTGTGCTTTGTTGAAAGTAAGATTAGTGGAAATTTTTGTTTCAAGAGTATGGATCTAGGTATGTTTGATAAATTTTGTCTTAGCCTGAAAACTAGGGCACAACTAGAAGAAAAGAGGTTTGATATGAGTAGATTTGATAGAAACAATGAAAGATATGTTATACCTATGCATAGAAAGAATGTTTGGACTAACAAATGGATGCAGTATCCTAGAAACAATTTTTTGTAGGTTAGCCACTATGATCCTAGTGCGTAGTATAGGAAGGGTTGGGGATCATTTAAAATAAAGAGAGGATTAAATTTTTGTTACAATTGCATAAGATCGGGACATCTTGTTAAGGAATGCCTTGGTAGAAGACCTAGTTGTGTTTGTTGTAAAGTTGTGGATCACGAAGTTCTGGATTTCCCTAGAATGATTGTTAAGGTTGAAAGAATGAATATGCGCCAAGAAGACCCCGAGGAAGGTCAAGACACTATGACCATGGCAGAACCCTAGAAAGAATCAGAGATTGTATTGCTGCAAATGAAAGAAACCCTGAATGACCACCGAAATATCAACTCATCAGAGATATTCAAAGAAAAAGAGTGCATAGAAGAAAGAATAGGAAACTTCAACATAGACTGTGTTCTAGATGAAGAAACACAAATGAATATTATGACAAAAAGAACTTGGGAAACCTTAGGAAATCCTGCTATGATTCCTTCATTGGGGGGAATAGGATTATTTAGAGGAAAGATGATAAACCTATGTGGAAATCTCACCAATATATCTATGAGGGCCCATGGAACTTCGACAGAGAAAGAATTTGAAGTTGTTAAATTTATTGATAAAAAGGCCCCATTTGCTATATTACTAGGAAAACCTTGGATTGAAAGGGATCAGTCCAGAAGGAAAGAAGAAGAAGTCTTAGAGAAGAAGAAGGAGGAATTAAAAGATTTCATGACTAGGAATATTACACACTTGATTGCAGAACATGAGAACATATCGAAGCTATTTAAAACCATAGACTTGGATGTCGACATTGGAAGAACACAACAAGATTCATAGAAGACTAAAGCACCTACCCCAGAAGAAGTATTGCCCTTGAATCCTAGGAAAGAATCTCAACAATGTGATGTTGCTATTCCAAGAGGAGATAAGAATTAGAATGGAAAGATGAATACCGAGATGAAGCTCACTGGAAAGCAGGCTAGAAAACTAAGAAAGAAGAGATCAAAGATCGAAAAGTTATAGAAGGTTCCAAAGGGAACTTTGCAGAAGGAAAATTTACAAAACTGGGACTTCACTAGGATATCATAGCAATGCCACATGGCACTTCACCATGGCAAAGAAATATAACTGTTGGGAATAGTATAAATGTTAGACCGATACCTCTAATGGGTAGAAAGGCATTTATGGTCAGAAATCTCACCATTAGACTATTGTGATCGCGCCATAATGGACAAAACTGAGTTAATGAAGGCTTCTCACCTGTTGGAAAGATTTGTTGCCTATTTATCTACTTATTCCGTCAAACCTTGCACTGAGAACACTTTTTCCAACCATGATTATCAGAGCTCACATATTAGTTGATTTTGTGTAGTGAGCATCGAGCTATTGCTATCCATCCCGTTGCATTGAGTAGTTATTCTTCAAACCTGAGATATTCAACCACGAGCGTGTATGTCCGAAGAACTTAACGCAGTTGAAGAGTCTGTGAAGGAGGTACTCATCAACCTCATGACTGAAAGAGTAATATCTGAAAGAGTAATGTCTAATTTTACTCATCAACCTCGTGATTGCACCCCTACCAGAGTTGGGAGATGATCTAGCCCAACTCCGTCGATTAGCTGATGTAACCGAAGCTCACCTTGGTCGCGCATAAGAAGAAACTAAACAAGCCACCCAGGCCTTGAAGCAAGTGCAAGAAGTAATCATAGAAAAATGTTGACTTAGAGAGTAGGAGATGGTTGTTGTCCAGTTGAAGTTTGAAAATGAGAAAGCATAGATTCAACAAGAAAAGGAATAGTTGCTCGCAGAGCAACTCGAAGTGAAAGAAGCAGTCAACAGAGCACTCCACTCTATGACGGTCTTAGAGCCAAAGGTAGAATACTGAGTTGAGCATCAGGTAGAGTAGCTCATGGAAGATATCCAATATCTACAACAAAGAATAACAAACTTAGAGCTCCGCACAGTGCCCGACACCCCACAGGATGTGAGAGATCAAAGAGAGGCAACTGCTCGAAGCACAGTTGAGAGAATAAAGGCCCTTTCCATGGAATGCAAGAAACTAAGTGATCTCAGTGCCCAGATGTATGAGAGACTCACTGAGAATTCATAACTTAAGGCATTGGAGTCACAAATCCAGGAGGTGAAGCAACAAGAAGAAATAGTACAGGCATAGTTGAAGCCCCTGTCAGCCATTGAGAGGATGAAACAATCCCAAGAACAGCGTAGTTCTCAACAGCAGGTCCACACCTTGTAGAGGAGAGTCATGGAAGTGACTTAGAGGCTCCAACCTATACAATATGAGGTTTTCCGACCATTCAGAGAGATCAAAGGCCAACTAGCAAAACTGGAGAAAATCATCACTGCAGCCGAACAATGCCTAGATGGACCTTTCAATGAAGTTGTTATCCAAGAGTTCATTGAGCAGGAGGTTGTGGCATAGAAACAAGTTGAAGTAGCTTGAGTCAAGATCGAGGCTTTTCAAGCAAAGCTACCAAGATCAGAGTGACTCAAGACGAGTCACAAGTGAGTGTTGGGGGCCTGTTGGCCCTTGACCAAGTTTTGAGGATTCTTGGTCATGTTTGACCTAGTTTTGGGACATCGACAGGCTGTCGAAGGCAAAGCACAGGATGAAGAGGGGATCACAGGATTTTGACCCCTATTTTAGGGATTTTTGGGTTTTGGGCTTATGTAACGGGTATGGGGATGTCATCCCATGGGTTTACCCATGTTTAGGCCTATTTTGTAAAGTATTAATATATGTCTAGACGATGTAAAAAAGGGGGCATGGGAAGTAGGCATCTGTGTGATGTTGTGCTAAGTGATAAAGTGAAAACTGTGAACTATAATGGCTTTGTACATGTTGTGTGAGACTTGCAAAGCTAAGTGCAAGTGACTGAAGAGACTATATGTAGGCTTTGTGTTGTAATCTAGCTTGAAGAAGGAGGATCTAGCCGGTGTGCTAAGTGATAAGTGTTAATTTCTAAGTGCAAGTGGTGACTGTAATGGCTTTGTGCATGCTGTGTGAGACTTGAAAAGATAAGTGAAAGTGACCGTAAGAGACTGTATGTAGGCTTTGTGTTGTAATCTAGCTTGGAGAAGGAGGATATAGCGAAGAGTGCACAGATCTCCTGTCCTATGCAAAGTTGATATTAAGATTCTATGCATGTAAGAAGATTTAAAGAAGCTAATAAAGAAGACGAAGAGTTGGTGGACGTAGCCCCACGATGGGGATGAACTACATATATTCTGTGTTGTGAATGCTTTGTGCTTTTGGTTGTTCTTTTGTTTATGTGATTCAATGCTTAGTGAGATGTTAGATGATATATGGATCTGATATGATAGCTTAGTGCTGAATGATGTGAATGAATGCTAGATTTGATCTCTATTTGTATGCTTAGTGCTTGGATCTATTGAATCTGTATGAATACTACATCGGTCTATTGATTGGGGTTTAACTGCACTGTAGAATAAACTGGGTATTGATTAAATATAACTGTTAAGTGTTCTTTTAAGGTGTTACAATCACAGATCTGTGTCCTGGATAAGGTTGTAGATATTGGAGTCCTGCAACCACCCCTGCCTCTACCTCTGGTGAGACTTCATTTGCTTCATAGGTGGTGCCAAAAGGGCCGACAGTTAGGGTTTTGTTGGTACATTGTTGTAGTGTTGAACCTCGGGTCTGCCCCTATGCCAATAATAGTACATTCCCATTCAGGTCGTCCTTGAGCATATGAGTAGGAAAAACAATTAAAGGTTTCAAGTACATGAGTCATTAATGCAATGTCGACATGTTTCTTTTGACTTCGAGTTTGTCGTCCAAAGGAAATATCACTGGCATTAGCTCCAACATCTTCAATTGTCTTGTAAACCCATTTGGGTAGACAAGAAACAAGTGAACTATTGTTTACCGTAGAAGGTCAATCATAAGTCAAAACAATTTCAGGTGATGGAGATGGAGAACTAGTCAAAACAGATATTAATTGATTGATTGACTCAAAGGTTGATAATCTAGTCAAAAGATGAACAAAGTTCGACTGTCCAGTAGAAGGACTAAAAAATGGAATAGGAGAACTAGAGTCAGGAATGAAATCAAAGGGATCATCCTACAACAATATAGAAGAGGCATTCAACAAATTGATGCCAAAATACTTCCCATCAAACCATACATTTCATCTAATAATATTTTTCATTTGACAGGATCAAACAGTTGCTAGCCTTTGGACTCTTCAGAGTAGCACGTCATGATGCAAGAATGAATCTTTCCATCCAATGCCTTTCTATAATCATCAGATATATGAGCCCACACAAACATATAAACAAACATAGGTGTTTGATTGAAGGATTCTTTCCACACCATCATTCGATTGTAGTCATGGAAGGAAAAACTCGAGTCGAGATGTTATTGAGCAAACAATTTTCACAATATATCGCTTTAGCCTAGAAGTGAGGAGGCAGATATTTAGTCTGCAAAATACATCTAGCCATTTTGAATAATGTCTAATTCTTTCATTCTGCGATGCAATTCTACTAAGATGTGTGAGGAGCCTACCACTCCCAATTAATACCAGATCAAACCATGTATTCTTCAAAATTTCGATTTACATACTCATCGACATTGTTTTATCTTAGGCACTTGATGGATTGGCCACATTTCTTTTTAGAAAAGGCACTAAAATCTTTGAACTTTTCAAAGACAAGATTCTTATTCTTCAAAAAATAGACCAAGTGAAATGAGAGAGATCATTAATGAAAGTCAAAATATACCTTGCACCTGCGACATAAGGTAGATTGATGCAAAATACATCACTGTGAACCAAATCTAGGAGGGTCTATGCTTTCCACACTTTTCCATAGTCAAATGGTTCCAAATATCAATACGATGATTTTTGTCTTGAAAAAATAAAATGAAATATAATTTCTTGTAGGTAAGTTCATACATTATTATAAAGATGCATTAAAGCTCAGATAAATATTGCATACAAATAGTAAAGATCAGAATAAGAATCATATATAAGACAAGTATGAGTCAAAAAAATATTTATCTTCCATTAATTCCTCATAATAGAAGGATATTTACATGACAGACATGTGGAACTCATCCAAAATGAAAAAGAGCTGGCACTGAGTGTTCTCATCCATCATGAAAAAGGGTTGGCATTGAGATAGGTGGAACACATCCAACATGAAAAAGGGTTGGCACCGAGTGTTCTCATCCAACATGAAAAAGGGTTGGAACTGATACATGTGGAACTCATCTAGCATGAAAAAGGGCTAGGAACTGAGACATGTGGAACTCATCTAACATGAAAAAGGGCTAGCAGAGTTACCCCCATTGGATGAGGAGTGGAAGTTGATATTGATTCCTGAGGAGATTTTAGATGTCCTGGAGAGGAGACTAAGGAGTCATCCTCTTTTTCCTGAATTTAATGAAGTATAACTTCATGAGCACGATATCAATGTGTTCTAACATATTATGTAAATGGCAGTAGCAAGGAGACCTCTCGTTCTTGACAAAAATCAACAATTTTGATAACATCCTTGTTCACCAACAAATTTTCAGTTTTAAGATCACAATGAAAACATCCATGATGGTGCATATAGGCGATTGCTTGAAACAATCAATGTAAGACCAGTTCTGCCCTTTAGATTCTGTAAAAAGACTAGTTCTTCCCTTTAGATTTTGTAAAAGGATTGTCGCAGTCTTTTATTAATTCGTACAAATTGCATTCCATGTACTCTAACGAAATATAAGTGATCAATTTTTTTGATAACCTCATTCAGTTTAACAATATTAGGATCATTCATTTTGAGAAGATACTTCACTACAGGAAGATTCATACAATCGTTCCCAGAGTAATGCTTCCAAATCAATTTCTTAATGACAACAATATCATTTGTTGAGCGTTTAATTTCCTGTCGCACCATAAGTGCCATATCCCAATTCCTCGATAACCCAGTATTGATCTATTGCTCTATTGGAAGGTTGCTGGAAATAACAGAGTTCAATAGCTCATAACATTTTTATTCAATTTGAAAGTTGTTGTGACTTGGATAGAAATAATGCAAGTTGTGGAATTTCGACTGACTGCATGCTACACTTGGAAATAATGGAGCAAGAGTCAGTTGCAAGAGTAAGTAGCGTAGTTGAACTCTACTTCACTTAATGTAGATCCTAGTTATCTCTGGTTTGTTGTAACCGATTAAGTAGAGTCATTTTCTATATAATGATGTAATCAGTCCTCATTCAATAATATAGATTGTGAGCGGAGCCTCACCTGTGTTTGTTTCTCATAATTCTAAGTTGGTATCAGAGCTATTTTGAGGAGATTCAAATTCTATAAGGAGACTCAAAAGTGAGGTGCGTCAATTTCTAGAAGTCTGCAGATCCCTCCTCTGCAAGGGTGCGATGACATACTACTCAAACTTTATGCACATTTGAAAACCTCAAATTTCCACACTCCAGTTGTGTATTATAGTGCAGAAATATTGAGAGATACCTACATTCCAAGTGAATCATGAGGTTTGGACTCACCACACTCTAAGGTAGCGTGATGTGCGGAAACGCGTGGGTTCTTTGCTGTGCAGGTCGCATGATTTTATATGTGTAAGGCCGGTTCGAGGGTTGTGTGATCCGGATTTTATGAGAAGAAAAAAATGAATACAGATTATTAATAGGTTCTTAACACAAAATAAAAGAGATATAGTAAAACTGGTTTTCTATTCAATAACGAAATAAGATGAAAACTGTAAAATGCAGCGGAAACAAGCTTGATGGGATGGTGGCGGCTTATCTCTGAGAAGAGATGTGACGGCTGGGATCATTCACAAGAAGATGATTACAATAAGGCTTTGAAGGCTCTTTTATAATAAGAAGGAATGTTAAAAACCCTAGACATCCAAAAACCTAACCCTAGGAGATGAAGCGCCAAAAGTCATGTGGGCCCCGTTGGGGTAAGTTAGTACATCAACTTCCTAGGGTCGTAACTTTTGCATACGATCTCTATTTTAGGCGTATGATGGCCCGTTGGAAAGGTATCATCGAGGAGATTCATTTTAGGCAAAATAACGAAGGTACTTCCACATCACAATATTTTTTTCCCAAAAATCATCATTTAGGGCCTCAAAACAGCTCCGAAAGTGAAAATTGCTAAAAATAGTAAATTACCAAAATTGTCAAAAAATAGTTTTGAGCTATTTGGAAAAGGTGGGTGGCCACCGATATCCATATGGATCAATCCTCCCTCCTTAGGAAGCAAAAATATCCATTGCATTGATTTCCATCATCAGATGAGGAAATTTCTGTTGAATTTGGCCCTGGGTGAGCCACTTGCCTTGGTGCAGGAGTTGCCTTACTTTGATGACTCGATAAAGATGGATCCTTTGTTGTCGAGTGCCCTTGATACGTGTTTCCACAATATTATCATTGGATGCCTATTGTATGCATTCAGGGTTGATCTTTTTTTATGTCAGTTGTTCTGATACTTCTGAGGTGTCCAATAATGGTGGAAAATTAGGGTGAAGGAGATCAACATTGAACATTGGGTGTAGGCCAAGGAAAGTAGGAATGTTGAGATCAAAATAATTATCCCCCATAGTCTTGGTGATAGTGTATGACCCATAACAGAGTGGGTGAAGCTTCCGATGGGGTCTTGTAAGGTGTTCTTTATGCAAGTGCAACCAAAATTTGTCGCCCACCTGAAACTTATGTGGCACCCGATGTTGATCATGGCACTCTTTGTACTTGTCATTGGACTTCTGTAGGATATCCTAAACCTATTTTTAGATGTGCTAGATCCTCTCAATGAACCAGGTGGCTTTGTCATCTTTAGTTGGAGTAGGAGATGAGTCGGTCAAGGTGACCGCAAGGGGAAGTGCAACATCTATGGGACCCAATGGTCGGAATCCCAACCCCACCTGAAAGGGGTTGTGGCCAGTTGAGCTATGCAGGGCTCGGTTGTAGCTATGTTGGACATAGGGAAGGATATCATCCCATGTGAGAGGGTGCTTTGAGTTATACATGCGAAGTATATGCACAATCATTCGATTTACAACCTTGGTTTGGCCATCTGTCTAGGGGTGGAAGGTCATGGATTTGGTGAGCTTATTGTCTAGCAGTGACCAGAGGCTCGACTAGAATGTGTTGAGAAATTGACTATCCTAATCTGAGACAATGGTTTGTGGGATTCCAAAATGTACCCAAACTCGTTCAAAGAAGAGCTTGGCAGTGGCCTCTTCTGTGATGATCTTCTTGTAGGCCACCCAAATCGTCATCTTAGAAAAGTGATCAACAACCACAAAAACACAGTCATTTCCCCGTTTGGTGGACAGAAGGCCCGACATGTAGTCCATTGAGATGGATTACCATGGCCTGTCAGGAGTAGGAAGAGGGGTGTACAGGCCCTGTTTCTTATTGGTTGGTTTGGCAATAGTGCAGGCAGTGCAGGACCTGATATACTTGCTGACCTCCTGTCGAAGTTTCATCCAGTAGAAATGTTTTTGTAGCATTACCACTGTATTTTCAACGCTGAAGTGTCCTACCACCCAAATGTAGTGGGATTCCCATATTAGCTTCTCTCGTTCGCTTGATGGAACACATATATGGCCCAAACAGAACAACAACCCATCCTGAAGATGGAAATTATCGACAACTGCATTTGTACCCAACATTTGGTAGGTGGTGGCGAAGTCAGGGTCTGTCTCATAGAGTTGGGGCCATCCAGAGGTCTCATGGCTGCAAGATTCTAACACCATGGTGAGTGTCGTGACTGGTGGTCTGCTGAGGCAATCAACGACGCGATTGGTGCTTCCTGTTTTATACTTGATGTTGAGGTGGAATTGCTACAAGTATGTGGACCACTTTTGATGGCGGTCATTCTGCAATTTTACCTGTGTCTGTATGAACTGCAGTGGCTTATGATCAGTATGGATGACTGTCTCCTTCCCAAGAATATAATGTCTCCACTGGCGGCAGGCTTGCACAATGGATTATATTTCTTTGTCATAAGTAATGGCCGAAGTGTCCTCAGACACACAATTTTATTAATAGGAAAATAAATTACATAAGAAACATTGCAAGAGTTTACATCACAACAAAACAATACTCTTGCAATGAGCTATATATAAGCTCAAAGTCCTAACAAACTCAAGATATGGATCACTTATTAAATAAACAAGTGTCCATTTACAATAAATGATATCTTAACCATCTTAAAACAAATCTCCTAATTTAGAGCCTAAGATATGACACTTTTCTAGAGTCATATCTTTTACAACAATAATGTATCTCTAAAAGTCTACATTTATTTAACAAATATTCTAGATTATTAATTTAATATTCTAAATTAATAATCTTTTTAT
>JZKD02S1693010.1:54374-65358 GCA_000966675.3 Picea glauca | reverse complement strand
AATCTGGCAATTTTGCACTTTTACAAAAAAAAATTCTTCGAAACTCTTGCAAAAAGAAAATCACCCCCCCTCAAAGTAAAATTACTTTGAGTTACAATGTATTTCCCAAAAATATTCAAACTACTTATAATGTGATTTGGCTGCTCTTTTATTGATCGCTCCTTTTAGGGATTCAATAATGTGAATTTGGTTGTTCTTTTATTCAACGCTCCTTCGCTGTATACACAAACTCTTTAATACACAGTTCGTTGTATACACAAACTTTGCTCGCGGTGGGGTAAGCTTTCACCTGCAAATGACTTACGAAATTTCTTACAAATTTCTCGCCATCCACGAAGTTATGTATCTCTTCAGGCTATTGTATGGTAGAGGCAACATTTTATGGACAAATTATTTTTCTTTCAATGAAACTTCTCAAATCTATGGATAGCAATAGTGATGATGATAATGCATCTGACAGCAATGCATAAAATAATGATTGCTATCCCTGTGAGGTAGCACCAATTCCCTCCTCTGAAATCAACACGGATCTTACACTAATCTACACTATTCAACACAGATCTGCACATGGTTTTGTTACAGATAGTGGTTTTGCACACGGATTTTTATGAGGAATATTACACATATCATCATTCCACAGATCAATGCCTTCTTGTGCTCCAGCAATTAACTGCACAGCTAATTAGAAACACAGATTGATTTTAATCCGGATGAAGATTTGAGAAAACATGCACGTGTTTTTATCAATGGCTGAAGGCACACAGATCTAGTACGTGTTTTCATAGCTCTCAAGACTGGAACATAAATAGTTCTGCAAATCTTGGTATATAATTGAACTCGTCTGTCTTTGTCTAGGTAGGTTAATAGAGGGAAATATTGTTTTATTTTGTGATCGGAATAAGAAGAAAGAGATGGGAGGCGGGGCAATGCTCAGGGATGTTGGCAGATCGATTTGCGTGAGCGGTTTTGGAGTAGGCGCAGGGGCTGCCTCTGCGACATAGCAAACTTCATAACTCGGAGTGGATGAGAAATGGGGATTACCCACCAACCAGATCTCAGGCGATGCCCGAGACTGTTAATCTTGTTTGCTGGGAAAAATTCTCGCGTGTATGCATGGTTTAGAAATTAGCGGGCAGATAAATTTGACATCTGGTATTCAGGTGGCTCAGCTGGCACTTAAACACCGCCAGAACAAAAAAACAACAGCAATGAATTATAGTGTTTGCAGCTATTTCATGACTTTTGAGATGGAATTGGGTGAACTGAATAGTGCGGAAAGACAAAAAAAATGATGCAGAGATAGCACAATAATTGCCAAAGTTATGCAGAAATTACACAGAAATTAATGGCAGAAATCTGAAAGTAAAAACAATTTCTTTTCCCTTTTTTTTTTAAAAAAATTTGAACAATAACTGACCGATTTACTGACAGAGTATGCGCCGACTTTCCTTAGTCTGCAACGCAGATATCTCTTCCGCCGATCAACAAATCTCTTCTTCGGTTCAGCAGCATTACTGGAGCTCTAATACCACAATAATGGCCAAAGTGTCCTTAGACACACAATTTTATTAATAGGAAAATAAATTACATAAGAAACATTGCAAGAGTTTACATCACAACAAAACAATACTCTTGCAATGAGCTATATATAAGCTCAAAGTCCTAACAAACTCAAGATATGGTTCACTTATTAAATAAACAAGTGTCCATTTACAATAAATGCTATCTTAACCATCTTAAAACAAATCTCCTAATTTAGAGCCTAAGATACGACACTTTTCTAGAGTCATATCTTTTACAACAATAATGTATCTCTAAAAGTCTACATTTATTTAACAAATATTCTAGATTATTAATTTAATATTCTAAATTAATAATCTTTTTATTCTAACTTTATAAACTATGATAATTGTATTTTGGATTATCTAACAATAAGTAGGGTACTTATGGACAGTATCTGACAGTGTCTCACTATGATAGGCCATGGGGTGTTTGTGCTGAGTGAGAATGATGCCCACAACATAGTCTGAAGCATCTGTCTTGATGTCAAAGGGATGTTGCAGGTCTCATAGTGAAAGTACTGGGGTTGAGCACAAGCACTTCTTCAAATCATCGAACGCTTGTTGTTGGGACCGTCCCCATGCAAATTTTTCCTTACCACCACCCTTGTTTATTTGGATGAGGGCCCATGAAATATGGGAGAATCCCAACATGAACCTGTGGTAGAAATTGGAAAGGCCCAAGAAGCTCCAAAGCTCAATGAGTGTGGTTAGAGCTGGCCAGTCATGGATAACTTGGATCTTGGATGGATCCACATGTACGCCATGCTGATCAATAATGTAGCCCAGGTAATAGACTGTGCCCATGTCGAAGGAGCATTTTTCCAAGTTGGCGTATAGCTTGTGCTACAGCAGGGTGTGCAGAACCTGCTGAGTATGCTGCAAGTGTTCTTTCCAAGTCTTGTTCTAAATTATAATGTCATCCAGATACACCACTAAAAAAGTATTATTGAATGGTCTCAAGATATCGTCCATCATCCTCATGAAAGTGGCTGGAGCATTTGTGAAACCAAAGGGCATGACCAACCATTGAAAAAGGCCTTCGTTTGAATTGAAGGTGGTCTTCCATACATCTATTTGTTCTATCGAGACCTGGTGGTAGCCAGACTTCAGATCAATCTTACTGAAGTATTTGACCCCCGTGAGTTGATCAAGGAGATCGTCGATTCAGGGAATCGGGTACCGATTTCTGACTGTGATTTTATTCAGAGCCTAGTAATCAATACAAAGTTGCCAGATTCCATCTTTCTTCTGTACCCACACAATTAGGCTCCCGCAAGGTGATGATATGGGATGGATGTACCCCTTGTAGAGAAGTTCTTGGATCTGTCACTTGATCTCCTCATTCTCTAACAAAGAGTGACAATATACTGGCCCATTGGGCACTGGTGCGTTGGGGGTCAGATCGATGGGGTGCTTGACCTGGAAGTGCAGAGGTACCCCTGTAACAGAGGAGAAGATATCTGAGTATTCTTCCATGACCTTATCCACTTGCTTCTGTTGTGTGGAGAGGTCGACCACAGAGACCCTAGATGTGGTTGTGATCTTTCGCTTATTCTGAGAGTGAATCATGAAGAAGACAAACTTCCCCATCTGAGAGATGACCTTCTTGCATTGCTTAGCAGAGATCAAGGAAATATCAGTAGGTGGGACTGCCTCAGGTATCCTGTACAATTTCTTGTTCAAAGTAATAATAACACTACGAGGCCTAGACTCATATACAACATGACATTTCCATAATTAAATTTGGCCCAAAATTACATCACAAACTTCGAGAGGAGAAACATCAAACAATACCTCATCTTTGAAGGGCTTGATGTTGTACGACAATCGACACTATTGGCTGACGCGAAGATTTCTTCCTTGGCGGAGCCATCCAATGGTGTAGGGTTGTGGGTGCGACGTTGTTGGTAGGGCCACCCGCTTGACAACCTCTGCTGAGATGAGGTTCTTCTGGCTATCGCTATCAATGATGAAGTGCAGCGGGGTGCCTTTTACCCACATCTGTGAATGGAAGAGGCACTCTCCTTCTTCTGGATCATCTGGTTCACTAGGCTGGAGCTTGGTGGTAGCAATGGTGGCATTGGGTTCCGCTTTAATGATCCGTCTTCCACTTTTTGGTTTTGTCTCAGAGTCAAAATATGCATCTCATTCAGAGGCTTTCACTTCGGCCACCAGCGATTGCTTTGAGAGGTAGTCAACAGTGTTATGCCAAGGGCTCTTATGGAAGTCGCACCACTTCCCGGTATATTCTTTTGTCTTTCTGGTGTCCTTCTTTGCCTGTGGCTTGGACTAGTTTTCCTAATACTGTCCACATTTTCTCTGTCATTTGTTCTATGGGTTGGGGCCAGCCTTTCCTAGCTTTTGTTGTGAGGGGTTCTGAGTCTCAAATTTTCGTGTCTTTTGTTTGAGCTTGTGCTCAATTTTGACGGCATATCGGTAGGCGGCACCCAAGGATGAGATATCTAGAAATTCCATTTCAGTATGGATGTACCTATGCAGAGCACCGCGATAATTGAGCACCAGATGTCGCTTTGAATCTTTGATACCCAGCTAGGTGCTCAAGGTATGGAAGATATTTGTAAAATCTCGCACTGCTTGGTCTCTTTCTTGCCGCAGTGTGGTCCATTTGGTATACAAGTTGTCATAACTTATGACAGGGTAGTATTGTTCCTTAATAGCATCCCTGAAGGATTCCCAGGTGGCCCTGACTAAAAATAATGAGGGTCCCTCTGTTTCATTTTTCTTACAGAAAGTTTCCCACCAATCTTTGACATGGGGAATGACTTTGAGGAGTGAAAAAGTAATATTTTCTCTATTTGAAAAGTTATGGATAGAAAAATACCCTTCTAGCAGATTCAACTGCTTGTCTACAACATCTGTGTCTATCTAAACTTCAAATATAGGAATATCGAAGTTTATTTGTACCTTGAAGTGGGTGGCACCTATGTTCGAAGAAGATGTGTCACCTGTTGATAGCCGGCAAAGGATTTACATGAAACTATCCATCATCTCGTTCCTATGTTGCATGAGGGCTTCCTCAATAAACAGGTTGAAAGGATCTCCTATCCCTTCATCTTTCTTTTCTCCTGCCATGAGTGGTCTCTTGGGCATGCGAGAGATTTTGTCCTCAAGAGAAACAAGCTCGAAACCCAACTCTTTGTACTCCGAACTCGTTGGGGACATGCATTAATACAACAAGGAGAAAACCGCTCTAATACCATTGATCCAAATTTTATGAGAATATAGAAATGAATACATATTATTAATAGGTGCTTAACACAAAATAACAAAGATACAATAAAACTGGTTTACTATTCAATAACGAAATAAGATGAAAACTGTAAAATGCAGCGGACAAGCTTGTTGGAATGGTGGCGACTTATCTCTGAGAAGAGATGTGATGGTTGTGCTCATTCGCAAGAAGATGATTACAATGAGGCTCTGAAGGCCTTTTTACAATAAGCAGGAATGTCAAAAACCCTAGACATCTAAAAACCTAACCCTAGAAGATGAAGCACCAAAAGTCATGTGGGCCCCATTTGGGTAAGTTGGTATATCAACTTCCCAAGGTCGTAACTTTTGGGTGCAATATCGAAGGAACTTCCATATTGCAAACCTGTTTTCCCAAAAAACATCATTTAGGGTCTCAAAATGGCTCCAGAAGTGAAAACTACTAAAAATAGTAAATTACCAAAATTGCCAGAAAACTGTTTTGAGCCAGCTGGAAAAGGTGGGTGGCCACCGATATCCATCTGGATCACTATGAGAGTGAGTTTTCATGATACGCTACTATAAAAACATGAATCCACTCAAATTCTGGTGTACCACTATTCTCCGAGCGACGAAATTCGCGGATCTTGATATTGTTCCCATATTTGATATTCTCCATGGATCAAGTGCATCTCGCAGCTCATTGAGACTTTCGAAACCCCCTTCTCTTGCTCATTGAATCAATTCATGGTTGCAGTGGATATGAGGACGGGTAGAGGGTTGTTCTACCATCTTCGCAAATCAGATCTGGTGCAAATTAGATCGTAAGCAAATCAGAGCTACATGCCACATATTGAAAAAGGGTGCCACGATTTGCATGAGGTTTAAGAGTGAGGTTATAGCGTGAGTTTTGGAGCATCGTATAAGGGTGCCACGATTTGCATGAGTTTGATCATTTCGTGAGTGAGGTATAATTTTTTTTTTTAAAGGTGAATGTTTATAAATCACTTTATAAATCGTAACGTGGATGATTAAAAGTGGATGTATGTGTATTAAAAAATGTTTCTTTTTAAGAAATTTATATTCCTTTTTATACATATGAGTGTGATTTTTTATATGTGAGTTTTTATATATGAGTATGATTAAATATTTTTTGTAAGAGAGTAAAACATCTTTGAATCTGCAATTCTAACTGGAGATCGAAGAGGTTGAGGAGATCTGAAGTGCATTGGATTAGGAGATCCATTAGAGATTCAAGGTAGGATCGGATTGGTGGATCCGAAGGCAAAGTGACAGACTACTCAACACTTGATGGAAAGTTGCATATCCTTGGTGATTCACTTGAAGAGAATATCTTGCAGCGATGGTGAATCCACTGGAAAAGACCTACCTCAACGAAGCCAACAAGTTAGATGGCTCAAATTTCATTAACTGAAAATTCAAGATGTAGACCCTTATGGAAGGGTACGGTGCCTGGACCATTGCGAAGGGAACTGAAGCAAAACCTTTTGTGACTGCAAGTGAAACAACAACACAGATCCAAGATTGGGAGAAGTGAGAAAACAAGGCCAAGGTATTGTTGAATATGTATGTTAAATATAGCATAATTACACATATTAGAGAAGCTAATACCTCTGCTAAAACATGGACAACGCTTAAAGCCTTGTATGAAACTAGCAACACAAATCGTATTATGTTCCTGAAAACTAAATTTCTAGGCATTAAGATGGATGGAAATGAATCTGTTAGTTCATTTTTGGGTCGTATTAAAGAGGTGAAAGACAAGCTAGGAAATATAGGGGAAATAGTTTCCAACACTTATCTTGTCACTATTACCTTAAATGGTATGCTAGAATATTATCACATGTTCATAACAGGTCTCGCAGCAAGGGAGAAACCTCCTACTTTTGAAGAATTGACAGGTATTTTGCTGCAAGAGGAAGAGAGGCGTGGGAATTTGAAGCCTCACAATACATATTTGGCACCGTGTTCAAATAAGAGATCCTCGAGAGGTAGATCAGGAGAAAGATGCAGAGGAGCTCGTTCATCGCAGAGAATACAATCCCCAAGGTCGAATCAAGGTATGCCCTCTAACAGGAATGAGTCAAAGAGTTGTTTTTATTGTGTTCAACCTGGATATATTGTTAAAGACTGTCATAAGAAGAAGAGTGATGTGGCTAGGAATAAACCTAGAACACATCCAGGTCATTATGAAGAAAAATCCTCAAATCATGATCTTAGATTGTTTATTGCTAGTGATGATATTGATGAACCCCAAAATTTTGATTCACGGGATCTTAGGATGTTTGTGTCTAACGTTGATTTATCTACTGAATTGGATGATTCTAATGCTTGGTTTGTGGATTCCGGAGCATCAATACATATGACATGTAATAAGATGTGATACACTAATTGTAAAGAAACATAGATTGGAGCCAACATATATCTTGGAGATGACTGTGCTCATCAGATCAAGGGATATGGAGACATTCCTGTGACATTTTCGAATGGTACTATTTGTCATATTCGCAATGTGGTGTATGTGCTAGGGATAAAGAAAAAAATTGATCTTTGTGTCCACCATCACAGATCAAAACTTGAAGGTTGAATTCTTCAAGAATTATTGCATAGTGAAGGATCTGTTGGACCAATTCAAAATTGTTGCAATGAGAGTCAGAGAAGGAGGCCTATACAAACTTGATGTTATCAGCAAAGGACAAAACACATTGACTTCTGCAACTATGCCAACATAGAGTCTTTGGCATAAAAGATATGGACACATCAATCATCATGATTTATTGCTATTACAGAAAAATAATATGGTTGAAGGACTTTCCATGTTAAAGAATGAGAATGTTTCTTGTGATGGATGTGCATTAGGAAAGATGCACAGAGATGAATTCCCCTCTAATCCTGATAGGAAAAAGAGATATGTGTTAGATCTTGTGCATACTGATGTTTGCGGGCCTATGCACACTAGGTCTTTAGGAGGTGCATTTCACTTTCTTTTATTTATTGATGATTGAACGAGATACACATGGGTTTAATTACTTAGAAGAAAAAGTGATGCCTTCGAGTACTTTAAGGAATTCGGAACCATGGTGGAAAAACAGATAGGAAAATCCATCAAAATCCTCCGTTCAAATCAAGGGGGAGAGTATAAATTAGGGGACTTCATCAAATATTGAAAAGATCATGGAATATTACAACAATTTACAGTACCTCACACTCCACAGCAGAATGGAGTCGCTGAAAGGAAAAACAGAACTCTGGTAGAGTGTTAATGCAGTATGATGAAAGTTAAGAATATCTCGAATGCATTTTGGGTTGAAGCCATAAATACTGCAGTTTATTTAAAGAATAAAAGTCCAACAAGGTGTCTTGAAAAAGTTACTCCTTTTGAAGCCTTGTATGGTTCCAAACCCGTAGTTCATAATTTGAAAGTATTTGGGTGTAAGGATTTTGCTCATATTCCAAAGGATAATAGGAAGAAATTGGATGCTAAAGCCATTAAATGTATTTTCATAGGGTATTGTTCTGAATTCAAAGCATACAAACTGTTTGATCCTTCTAATCACAAAGTATTTGCAAGTAGAGATGTACTTTTCCATGAGAAGGAAGTAGGAAATCATGACAATAACATTCATGAGGAATGGCATAGACTTCTTGATGAAGGAGTTAAAGAAGAGCAGCAACAACCACCACAACAACAGCCACAACCGCAATAATAACAAGAAGAAGGACTCAGTGATATGGATACTTCAAGTAGTCACAGTTCACCTAGAGGAGAAGACAGATATTCACAAAGTTGGGAGGAAGATAACCAGTTGGGAATATCTTCATGATAGGTTCAAGTCCCTGAGAGGTATAGAGACTATGCCCTAATGAGTAGCATTTCAAATTTCATAGAACCCATGAGTTTTGATGAAGCCAATGAACATGATGAATGGAAAAATGCAATGGAGGAAGAATATGAATCTATAATGAAAAACAATACTTGGGAATCAACTGAATTTCCTAAACATAAAAATCCCATTGGATGCAAATGGATATACAAACACAAATTTAAATCATATGGTAGTATAGACAAATATAAGGCTAGACTAGTGGAAAAGGGGTATTCACAAACATAAGGTATTGATTATGCTAAAACTTTTGTACCAGTAGCTAAATTGAATACTATCAGATTGTTAATTGCTTCAATTACAAAGTACCATTGGAAGCTACACCAATTAGATGCTAAATCTTCATTTTTGAATGGCGAGTTAAAGGAGGAGGTTTACCTTACTCAACCTGAAGGGTTTATGGAACACGAGAAATCACACTTAGTGTGTAAGTTAAAGAAATCATTGTATGGACTAAAACAGACACCTAGGTCATGGTATGAGAAGATAGACTCTTTCTTTCTTCAACAGGGTTTTATGAGGAGAAAAAGTGATCCAAATATGTATACCAAATTTGATGAGAAAGGGTATATAGTATTGATTTCCTTATATGTTGATGATTTGATAATGACAGGAAATGCAGATAAATTAATTGATGAAATCAAGGAGTAGTTGTCACAAGTTTTTGAAATGAAAGATCTTTGTGAGTTACATTATTGCCTAGGCCTTGAAGTTTGGAGAAATGCAGGCCAAACTTTTTGTTTGCCAGAGTAAGTATGTCAGAGAAGCACCTAAGAGATTCAAAATGGATCAGTGTAAATCTTCTATTGTTCCCATGCAACAGAATGTGAAACTTTCTTGTGATAATGGTTCGAAGGAGGTGAATGGCACTATGTATAGAGAGATGGTGGGTAGTTTGAATTATCTCACCACAACCAGACCTGATATTGCATATTATGTGAGTATGTTAAGTCAGTTTATGGAGAAACCTCATGAAATCCATTGGAATGTAGCAAAGGCGGTACTCAGGTATCTAAAAGGAACACTTGATTATGGTATTAATTATAGTGATGCATCTGATGTTGAGTTGATAGGTTACTTAGATTTTGATTTGGCTAGCAATCTGGATGATCGAAGATCAACCACTAGATATGTGTTTGGAATTGGATCCGGGGTTGTGTCATGGAGCAGTAAAAAGAAGCCTACTGTATCTTTGTCTTCTACTGAAGAAGAATATAAAGCCTTGTGTGAAGCAACTTGTGAAATTTTATGGTTGAGAAGACTTCTTCAAGATGTTGGAGAAGAAAAAAAGGAACCTACAATGGTCAAATGTGATAATCAAAGTTCAATCAAGCTGGCGAATAATCTTATTTATCATGCAAGAACAAAGCATGTTGATGCTCAGTTTCATTTTGTTAGAGAAAAGTTGCAGTCAAATGAAATAACTCTTATGTATTGTAATACTTGTGAAAATATTGTTGATATTTTCACCAAGCCTCTTGGAAAGATTAAGTTTGAGTTGTTTAGGGAGATGTCAGGTGTAGAAGTCAATCCATTCTCCATTAATGGGGAGACTTGGAAATAATGGAGCAAGAGTCAGTAGCGTAGTTGAACTCTACTTCACTTAATGTAAATCCTAGTTATCCGTGGTTTGTTGTAACCAACTAAGTAGAGTCGTTTCCTATATAACGATGTAATCAATCCTCATTCAATAATATAGATTGTGATCAAAGCGTCACCTGTGTTTGTTTCTCATAATTCTCAGTGCTACATCTTTCAAAAGAATGTACGCCCAATGCACCAATAATTATGGTTTCTAGATTAAAAACAATAAAATAAATAATCAATGATAATCAAATTTCTACCTGCCTAACTATCTATTTAATTGAATCTATATGTTGAGAAAAATAATAAATAGTTAGTAGTAGTCAAATTTCTACCAGTGTAACTATCTACTTAACTATGTACTTAATTGACACGATCTTAATTTTGGATCTATCAAGTATTTAGAGGGATAAAATCTCTCTGTGTAAACCTTTTTTAGAATGTAAAACTTGAAAAAAAGTTAAATGTTTGCACATCTAGAGATTTGATCCCTCTCAACATTTGCTAGATGGAGAGTTAACACTGATATATATGGTGATGCTTAAAGTATTAAGTGTTATGTTAAAATTATAATTATAATTATAATAATAAAGTTAGCTTAATTAATAATAATAATAATATTTATAAAAATAAAGTTAACTTAATATATGGAATTCTTAATAGTTACTTTAATTTGATATATAATTACTGTTTTAATACATTTAAAAAAACAAATATTTTATA
>JZKD02S1693010.1:31214-48897 GCA_000966675.3 Picea glauca | reverse complement strand
ATATATATTTATTATTATGGGTAGAGTGGTTTTAAACTCCACGTTATATTTATTTTGAGAGTTTGATAATAAATAAATAAATATTTTGTTAGGGCGTTTAAAATTAATATATTTATAGTATATTATATTTATTATTATGGTTAAAGTGGGATATTATTATTATTATTATATTATTTTGCTATGAGCGGATTTTTTTCGAAAGAAATGGTAGTCTTTAATAGACTTTTTAAAAAGTGTTTCATGTTTAATACTCCTTGTAACCCATTGAGACCTAGGCCTTGTTTTCAACTAGGAATGAAGAATAGAAGAAAGAATTGACTCTATTCCATGAAATTGTATAAATTATTTTCTTATTAGAATCTTCAAACCACCTATTTCATAACATTTAGGTTTTCTAACAAAAGGATATGCTCAATATTGTTTTTATGGGTTTTTAATCTCAATCATTCAATCATATCCTAGCTAAATAAATGTTTGTCAACTAGATTCCAATGAATTATATTTTTTTATAAGGCTTTGCCTATTTGCACTAAATCCAGTGTCAATGTTGTGTAGAGTGATGAGTAGGTATGAGGTCTATTTCTATATAGATATCTTCATAATATTCATGGTTGGGATGGTGGAATGGTGATCCTTCTACATTAGGTTTTATTACGAGTGCAAGGTATAAATGGTTCTTGGGGTAGGGATTGCCTTGTTTTGTTGTCCTCACTACAAGGAGAACACCTTACAGAGGTTTTTATGGAACCTCCCCGAGAAATTGTCCCTCAACTTTTTATAGAAGAGGTTGTTAATGGAGGTGGGCGATTGAAGGTTTTTTTTTGTGCATCTTTCAGGACTATACGCACCGGTGAGCTACTAAAAAAACTGCACTCGTGATAAAACATTAAACTAGACCATCATTGTTCATAGCGCTAGTTGATAGCGAATGCGAGCGATCATAAGTTTTTTGCAAACAATTTTTGTTGGTGAGCCTATACGACACATCTTCCTCAGTACTCAACTAAAAAATAAAGAAACAATGCATAAATGTTCAAATGCACCATCAGAAGTTAGAAAAAATAACAAGCATCGATCAAAGTGCACCAATAGCATTGAATCTTACGTATCGGTACGTACACAATGTATGATGGAACACCATGGTAAGTGTAAATAAAAAGAAATTACCAGATACATTTTCGTTGTGAAACCTCATCCAGTGCTTCTAATCTCTCAAGAAAGCACCGATACTTACTATATTTTCACAAATGCTTTGTTCCTGGTGCTTCTCATTGATTTGAATAGCTCAACCAGTCGATATTCCACACATTTCCATTTTTTGGAAATTACCACGAATTTTCATTTCCTCTCAATGGTGGAACCATGCCTCCTCAAGACATAAGAATCCAGGTAATTTGTTTATTACCTTCCCATTTCCAATTTCATGAGTTTAAAATTTGAATTTAGCTTGAAATTTGGGACTTTTTTCAAGTTTCTTTTCATCTCTATGTAGTGAGTTGTTTCAATTCATCTCACCCCATCATGGTGCATCCTGTGCTAACTTCACAGTTACAAGCATTTTTGTTGGTGCGTCCAAGTTTTACCTTAAGTGGTGCTTCCTCTTAAATGACTTGAATCTAGTGCGTTATAAATGACAATGCCCATTAAATAACGCTTCGGTGCTTTGTGAACTCCGAAGCATCCATGTGTTCCATTTAACCAAGAAACCGGTTTAAAAAATGCAACAGTGCAATTAACAAATCTGCACTGAAACAAATATTGACCGATTTTTCATTGTGGGGAGTTTCCTTTGACACTTTGTGTCTGATGCTCTACTATTCACAACACCTCATTAAACAAAATGATCGTTCTTCAATAACACAGTTGTACGAGCGTGTTAATAGTAACAAATCACACTGCTTAATTTGCAATGAATCAAATATAACGGAGCAATGCCCATACTGAAAAAAAACCACATTGCTATGTTATATTATATAGTGCACCTCTAAAATATAATGTACCAATACTATTAGTTAGCAAAATCGCATCATTGTTAACGCATTTCATAAAAATTGGGTTGCGTTGTGTTGTTTCGGTGGACGCTCGGTAATCGGTGCTCTCGACAACATACCACATTTTTAAACAAAACGTTGATGCTCCAATAGCATAGTAGCATTAGTGCATTTATATTAACACATCACACCGCATAAGTTGATATAAAAAAATTTCACATGTCGGTGCGCCTGGATCCAAACAACGCACTGGTAATGTAAAGACCATGACACTGGGCCGAATTTTCACAAATTATCAATGCAATGTGTCTTATGGTAAACACCACTAAGATACTAGGAAGTGCGCCAATTGCGATAAATGCACCACAAAGTTTTTGAAACAAAATGTTTCCTCTATGGTGCGTTAAATAACAAAAACGCATCGGTGATGTGTACTACACCACAATGAGAAAAATACATAATAATTTACCATTTTGGTTTGTTTTATGGGATGCCCTGTTACCGATGTCTTATAACACAAATACACTGGTATCAACGCATACAAAGTTAAAATGGAGTGTTGATTCTCTACATTAAACTAAATGCATCAGTGTGGTTAAGTGAGTTTCACCGGGGAAAATAGTTTTAAAATTATCATTCTGATGCGTCTTTTAAAATGTCCCAGTTAACAGTGCATCAAGAAAAGAAAACTTACTAATTAAAAGTGTTTGGTACTCAAAATAACATAGAGAGTCTGCATGTTTAATATAACCAAGTGCACCATGTGGTTTAACATTAACAGAGTCTACTACATTAGTGCATTCCATAGAACCAATCTCCCTACATTACACATTTCATAAGTGAAATGCCATCGCCGATCTTTTTGTATGACAACCCTTAACCGATGCACTATATATCACAACGCACGACTATAGATATAGGTTCTCAACTAACAATGGTTCATTGGTGCATTATATTTAACACACCTCAGTTTAATGCCTTATGTCTGATAGGGTGTAATACCCTAGTTTTGAGTCCCTGAATTAATAATGTATTTTATTTATTTGATGAAAGGTCAGAGTGTATGAACAATTAAAAGGGGCCATAGTACCTAGAAAATGTAATACTTTTATCATTTTTAATAATAAAATACATTTTTGGCTACAAGATGGACAAGGACAAGATTTATAGAGGGGGTATTATTCCACAAGAGAGGGGGATAAAGGGGTTAAATCTTATATTATATTTTATTTACCCACCTTGGTTATTATTTGGGAAAAGTGGTTACATGAGCTTATTGGGGGAAAGACCATGTGTTTTTTTATTTCCATCTAAATATATAAACCCTTGGTATGTTTATGGGTTTCTCATTCATTGTTGCTCATCATTTGGTTCATCATTCATCCACTCTTCTTTCTCATTCTTGTGTTTTCTTGGGGAAAGGAAAATGAGTTATTGGTGGTAACAACCATGGTTTGTTGATCTATTCCAACCATGAATTGTTGCCTATATGCCTGAGATGCATTGGCATGTGCTAAACTTTATTCATTGTTGCGAATCCTGAGAGTACCAGCATGTAGATTCTTGACCAGATGCACTGGATCACTGGAAATAAGTGGACAACTTGAGGGTTTGTGTGGCAGTGAAGGGGGTTCAATGTCTTTTTGTGGTGTAGGCTGAAGATAAGAGAGTTAGTTTACTTTGGATTATTGTGCATTTAGAAACCTATGAGAACTTGAGTGTTAATTGGTTTGGGAAGCTTAGTGTTGCTTTGGAACCCATCCTTGTGGATTCATAGCCTTGGATCGAGGGTGACCTACTGTTGAGCCTTGAAACATTAGTGTCTAAGATTGGGTGGAATGTCCTTGGTCTACAACTAGTTGGTGATTGGTTTTGCTTAAGATAAATTCTCTCTATCATGGCTTCCTTTGCTTGTAAATTTATTTCGGCTATGTATTATTATTATCTCTCATATATATATATATATATATATATTCTTGTTAGTTATTGTTGTGCATGGCATGATTAAGAATTATTTTAAATTCTAGCATGAATCTTGATTATTGCATGTGATTTTATTGTGTTTATTTCATGCTTCTTTATTAATTAATTGTTATCAGAATTCAAAATTAGTTCTTGTAGTGGGTTCTTGAAGTAGTGTGTCTCATACTGTTGATGGTTGGGTATGTTACAGAGTGGTATCAGAGAATATGGCTCAAAAAGTGGACTCGTATGGGTCTAGATCTAGTGTGAATTTGAGCGAATTCACTGTTGTAGTTTTTGGTATGTGTGAATTTGGGAAAAAACTGTAACATACAAAAGATATATAATATTAAGTGATAATAATCATAAATAATAATAATAATAATAATATAGTTATTAATTGTCTAAGGGATGCATCCTTTCATGGATGGTCACCACATGTGCCTTTAGGTTCTCTATATGTTTGGCACTCTCATTATACATCTATTCATCATATATGATCTATTTTATCTCATTATATACATTCTTACTCAATTTATTTTCTTGTCCAATATGAATCACAATTATTTATTCCATTTATGACGGATGTCCATCATAAGAACTAGATTGGTTCTTTACATTGGTATCAGAGAAAGTATGATCCCAGCCTTTGGTTCCCAGACTTGTGGTCAAAATTTTGTTTCCCTTGGAAACGTCACTATAGGTGGTTGGCCACTCAAATTTTCAAGTTTTTGGAACTTCGATCTTTTACCAAAACCTCGCCTTTGGCCATTAGAAGTTAAGAATTACTCCGCTACCAAAAAAATTAGAAGAAATACCAGGTCATATTGTTGCTTGAAGAAAAAAGAAAAAAAAAGGTTTTCTTAAGGTGCAATTGAAGAAGTATAAGTACACACCAAGAAGTTTGAAGGAAATATTCCAGATTTGGCATTTTTTAAGCTAATTGTCATTTAAAAAGTGAGAAAAAATAATTTAAAAGAAAAAAGTTTCAAAGAAGAGGAAAAGTGAATATTTTATTTTACCTTTGGAGATTTACCATCCCATGGTTTTGGAAAACCATTGGCCCATGGTATTCCATACCATATATAATATATATGTGTGTGTGCATTTACTTCTAAATACATATTTCACAAAACTTAGGGTCATGTTTGTTGAGCCCTAACGGGCGCTAACAAATAGTCAAGGGTATAAAATGGATTTATAAGGTACTTTTTATAAAGTTTAAAAAGGATTAAGTCATAAATTTTAAAGAAAATAAAGTAATAAGAATATTAAAAGGAGTAATAATTAAAAAAATAAGTAAGAGAAAAAACAAAAAAGTGGATTGTCTTAAAAAGTGGGCTTTTGGAATTCATACAATTATCATTTATAAAAAATAAATGCGAAGTGAAATATGACATCTACAAAGAAAACATTTTTGGCAAAATGTCCCTATTGTGCAAAAGAGGAAGAGTATGAAAGGGGCCTTATGAATGGAACTCGCCCTTGCCCACATTGTAAAAAGAATTTTACTTTAGTAGAAAATCAAAGTGACATGCATTGGGAAGTGAAAATAAAAGAATTAGAGAACTAACTAATTCATTATCAACAACACAACATAAATTTACAATTTCAAGTTGGGTTGGAGCAAATGATAGAAAACCAAGAAGAGAGACAAAAACAAAATATTGAGGGAAAATTACTAGAAAAAGACAAAGAGATTTCTTACTTAAAAAAACATAACCAAAAGTTATTGGTACAAATAAACAAGTCAAAAGATAAGAAGAAAAGGGATCAGATATTAGAGAAAGCTAATCGTGATCTCAATAAGAAATTAACAGAGAAAGATGAAGAGAATTGTCATTTAAAGAACCACAATCAAAGCTTGGTTGAAAAAATCAAGTTAAAGAATGAGAAGAAATTATCCGAAAAAGATGAAGAAATCTCTCACCTAAGAATACTTAATAAACAATTTCTTGCACAAATTAAAAGTTTAAACAACGAAATAACAAAAAAATTGGAATAAAAAACTGAGGATGACAAGTCAAGAAATAAGGAAGAACTTTTACATTTAAGGAGACATAATTAAGACTTACTTACCCAAATTAGAAAGCTAAAGCATGATAAGAAGTCTTTACAAGAAGAGATAGATCACAAAGAAACAATGACTAAATCAATTGAAACAAAGAATCTTCTAGTTCAAAAAATCCAAACCTTAGAGAAAGAAACAAACATTGATCTAATTGAATTACCAGAAACATCAAAAGTTGAAGAAAGATCCAATAAACAATATTCAGAAGAGATTTGGGTGCCTTATCATCATCCAAATAACAAGAGTTGTTACAACCAACAACAAGGTCAAGAGGAATATAAACAATGTTCTTATTACCAACAACTAAACTACAACATTGAAAAAGAACAAAGAAAAAATCGACAACTTCTATGGAAGCCTAAAATAAGAAATCCTATCCGAACAATTAATCATCAAACAATTCCAATGAAAGTAGATTTGGGATGGATCACTTCAAAAAAGATGCAACATATTACTTCAGGAATTTGAAGAATATATCATTTTGTTTCGTCAAGTGTCGCAACTACAAAAACAAAATATCATGAGAAGTTAGTTCAAGTTAGAACAAGAGATAGGTGCTTCTCTAATCATGCTTTGAGGACAAATCATTTTTAATGGGAAGACAATGTAACATACAATATATATATAATATTAAGTGATAATAATAATAATAATAATAATAATAATAAATATTTATTAATTGTCTAAGGGACACATCCTTTCATGGATGGTCACCACATGTGCCTTTAGGTTCTCTATATATTTGGCACTCTCAACATCTAGCCATCATATATTATCTATCTTATCTCATTATATACATTTTTATTCATTTTATTTTATTGTCCAATACGGATAACAATTATTTATTCCATTTATCATGGATGTTTGTCATAAGAACCACATTGGTTCTTTACAAAAACATAGAAATGAGAGAGAAATCCACAAATTTGTGGGAAAATTTTCAAGTTTAAATTCCTCTAACGATTCAAAGAGATTATATGGGCTATGAATCTGTAGGTCGTATAGTCGAATTTGACATAGAAGTTTGAAAATCCAAGTTTTAATGGTTGTTGTAGCGTTGGGAAAAATTTGAAGAATCAACGATTGTGATCATGTTTGATCTCGAGATCAATGACCCATATTCACCCTTGATAAATTTAAAAATATATAAGGTTTCAAAGTTTGGAAAGGATATTAGATCAACAGCTAAGATTCATTTTAGCGGTTGGGAAAAATCATAAGATCGACGTTCTGTATTTTTTTTTGGCTGCTTGGGAAGTTGGAGAAAATCAATGGACATGATCATTTGATTAAGATATTAACGACCCAGATTCACATGGGATTTGATCTAAAATTTCTAAGTGTTGAAGTTTGCCAAGAGAATTGACCAATGGTCGATGGTTGGATTGACAGGTTTGGTGAAGAGTTGTTTCAGCCAAAAGAAATCTCCAATCGATGGTCGGTGGTTGGGGATTAAAAATTTTTGGTGAATGAGTTCATGCGTCCAAAGGAAATCTCCGATCATTGATGGTCAATGGTCATGGGTTGACAGATTTAGTGTGAAGTTCAAATTCTTCCAAGAGACATTTTTAATGGTCGATGAAGGAAGGAAGAAGGTGATGCGTCATGCCTTGTTAGCCTTGTTGATGCCCCAAGATGATGTGTCATGTCATTTCATAATCCATGTGCCATGCCACATCAATCACGAGATGGTTGAGAACTGATGGTCGGGGTTCAGAGAAATTTATGGGAAGGTTTTGTTTACAAAATAAATCATCGATTCTCGATCGTCGATACTGAGTGGATGAACAGTCCATATTTCTTCCTATTTTAAGATTGGAGGCTCATGTTTAATGGGATGTTATAATAGTAAAACAACTGTGATTTTTCTATGAATTTTTTTGGGCTTTTGAAGGAGTCAACAAGTAGCAACCAATGAACCAACGAACAAGTAGCAACTAGTGAACTAGTAAACAATACATGTATCTTCAATGATGACCAAATTGCATTCCAAGAAGGTTATGGTTATCATATAGTGATGAACCGTGCCCACCTAGGATGGAAAAATCACCTTCTTGATGCAGGAGCATCGCTCTACCTTAGCAATGTGCAGAAAGCCAACACATATGTGCACTTGGAGGGAGAAGATCCCAAAGAAGGGTGCGCCAGTCCTTTCAAATTTTGGGCTTAATTTAAAATTTTAATGTAATTAAATGTTGTAAGGCTCAAGAAGAGCCAAGACAATTTGTACATGTGAAGTCACCTTTCATGGTTGATGGGTAGATAGATTTAGGTCTGATTCATGGTAGTTATCAATAAAATGTAATTGATTGTAAATTAATGTGAGTAGGTGGTTGGAGGGAAGGCTCGAGGAGCCCCTCTTTTTTAAAATGATCATTGTATAAAAAATTCATTAGGATGAGTTAGTTAGTTTTTAAGAGAGTTATAGAGAATAGCTCATGTGAAGAGCAAGAGAGGAGAGGAGAAAGAGATGAGACTTTGTTGCAGTCCAGCCTTGTACATAGTGTAAATGACATTCAAATATTAATGCAAAAGCAATTTTCCCTGCCTATGAGTTTTCTATGTGTTTTCTGGATATGCTTGAATGTTTACTAAGTATGTTCATGAATGTTATGGATGTTTAAGTATTCCCTCTACATGAATTAGATAGGTTTCTTTTCCTATAGTTTTCTAAGTGTTTTGGGCTCTTAGGCTTGTGCAAGGAGTGCGCATGAGAGTTAGTGAAAACTCTGTGGATCCAACGCAAGGAGTGCATTTAGAGCTCGATTTTGAGTTCAAATAAGAGCATGCCAGGTGGGCACACCAGAACAGGATTAAATCTCAGAAGGGAAATTTGTCCTAGGAAGACACACCAAAGTTGTTGAATACTTTGAGGAAGTCTTGCAAGGAGTGCATTGATCAAGTGAAAGGAGTGCGAGAGGACTCAATTTGAGTTATGTGAGGAGACTACCGGGTGGGTATGATAGAGTTGTTGAATACTCTCAGAGCGAGCGCAAGGAGTGCGCCTACACTTAGTAAAGTGCAAAATCTCAGCTGGAAAAGGCAAGTGCAAATCCTGCATAGAGAAAGTGTAAGGAGTGTGCATGAATATTTTCAAGAAATATTTAAGTTTCAAGTCTTTAGGATTTCAGAGGTGTCAAATCTCAAGAGGAAGAGCGTAGAGTGTCAGGAGGGCACAAGAAACTGTTAAAGGAGAAAATGATTGAGACCCTTAGAAATTGGGTGAGTTGGAAGCTTAGGAGAGTTATCGCAAGTGTGCACAAAGACCGTGCAAGGTGTGTAGAGGTCAAGGACCTTCAAGGTTCAATTTGTTAAGAAAGTGCAGGGAGTGCGCAGGAATATTTTCGAGAAAATATTTAAGTCTGAAGTCTTTAGAAATTCAGAGACAGGAAGGAGAGTGATGAAGGAACACACTGAAAGTGTTAGTGAGATTAGGAGGAAGAGCACAGAGCATGCAGTAGGTGAACATTTTGCAAGTTCAAAGCTCAGGAAAAGTAGCGCAGGCATAGACCAAGTTGTTGGTTCTGCAGAAGGAGAATCAAAGGTCGAGCCTTTGAAAAATATCAAGAAATCCTTCATCAGAAGGAAATCACAGCCACAGAAAGAGTAGAAGCTACAGGATCCGTTAGATCGGTTGCGGGAGAAAACCTGGGCCTCTAGATAAAGCCCAGATAAGACGAAGAGAATGCATGGTGGAGGACAGATCCCAGTGGCAAGATATGGGTGTGAGCTACAACAACTCTCAGATCCAAGAATGTTTCCCATTGTTTTAAACTGGAAGTCCTTCGGACTTCACAAGTTCAGATATTTTTCATACTCAAGTGTAGAGGGGATGAGACTCTCGAAGTCTCGAAGCCCATAGTGGATATGGACCATCCTCTATTGAGGACACCTAGTAGGAGATCTAGGGAAGTTTGGAAGTCCAGCTATCGGTAATATTTGGAGGTATATTTGCAGGAGTTTACAAGCTCCCTAAGATTCGAAGAGTGGAGCGAATCCTGAACGTCGCTATTGGGGACATGTGTCATCATATTTAGCGTGGTCCAGAGACTTGGCACTCTGGAGGGACAGAGGTGAGAGATATTTGGTGTGGAGAAATCCTGAAGGACGGATTTAATATCAATCGTTGATCGAGAAAGGACACATGGATAGTAGATATGAGATTCGTTAGTTTAGAGTTAGGAGGAGGCAGGGTGCATGGTTGAGCACCTCTTGAAGGTCAGAGCTAATCGTGGTCTTCCACTTCCCAAGGACATGTGTCAGCAGATCGTTAAATCTAAAAGACCAGAAGTCCGAGAGAATAGAGGGAAGAAGTGTTCAATCCCTCTGGAGTCCCGAAGTCTAGATTTGATCTGATTCGTTGATCAGAGGAGGACATGTGGCAGTAGATCCGGAGGTCTAAACAACTAGTACTCCGAGAGAAAGGAGCGAAAGGTTTCTTGGGAGTGCAGATTTTAGAAGTCTTGAACCGCGAGATTCATCCTAGTCGTTGATCCGAAGGAAGACATGTGGAGGAAGGAGAGGTCCTTTGACATTTCGACGTTCGAGAGATATAATATTTTTCATTGTGCACACACTCGGACACCCAAAGCCCAAAATATATCTAGGTTGTCTATTTGACGGACTGTTGTGGTCATCGATTTGAGTTCTTTGTGAGTTCACTAGTCCAGCACTGCAGAGGTTTTAAAGAGTTAGACATCTAGAAATACCAAAGCCCGAAGGCCCAGAGTGAATCGTGGTCATTGGACGATGAGAATGAGTGAACCATTGATTTCTCATTGTGTGTGTTCATTGGTTCGATGGTCTGACAGAAATGTGGAGTGGAACTTTGAAAACCCCTGAAGCCAGAAGCCCAAAATGGCGAAGTGGGGTTTCTACCATTGATTTGGCGGGAGAGTAGTCATCATCCAATATACTTCAGAGTTCGTCTCTTTGGGAGCACGCTATGTTAGGACGGGAAGACTTGTCGAAGCCAGGATTTCTGAAATCAATCCCCATCGTAGATTGGTGTGTACGTTGTGAGTCGTTGATCCTTGTTGTGGTTCGATGCTCTGTCACTTTGGTGTTTGGAAGGATTGGAGTCATATTTTGTTGAGACTCTCAAATCTTGATAGCTTTGAAGTCACAAATTCTTCGGAGACTTGAGTTTTATCCCATGGTTTTGGACCACAATTCCCAGGAAGGCTTTGCTAGTGCTCGGGGACCCCTAAAAAGTGAATTTTTCATTTCAGGAAAGTATTTTTAAGGCCTGTGTAATTGGGTTTGAGGGATCAAAAGGATCCTACGAGTTGTTTCATCTCATGAAGTCAACGATCCTAGACCGAGAGGTTTTGCAGGCCCCGTGGAGTGGGTGGGGGTCTGCATCAAGTGGTATCAGAGCATAGAAATTTTTTGGTTTGATACCATCAACTGGTATCAGAGATGGAAATAACATCTATAAGGAAGAGGAGGAAAATGGCTACTAAAGGCCATAAGAGAGGTCATGGAAAAGACCTTAAGAATATGAGCAATGAGGACATGGATAAAGAGCCCAAGGAGATCAAAGAGGAGATTGACAAGATGATGTTGAAGATGCAGCAGGAATCACAAGGGAGTTGGGGATATGAGTTGCTGAGGCATGTTGAAAACCTCAGTGCCATAGAAGAGTTGGTTTACATCTCCGAATAAGAGAGTGGAAATAACCTTAACGAGGAAGAAGAGAAATCAACTAAGGATATCGTAGACTACAAGGAGGGAAGAGATGAATGTTCATATTTCTAGGTGGGAAATGAGAGGAGATCGGTGGAAGATCTCACAGACTACCAGGAGGGAACGACATAAAATTCATCTTGCTTGGAGTGCAAGAAATAAGAGTTGAGATTGTCTGAAAGTATCGTGAACTCAGAGAAGAGTTCGGGTCAGCAAGAAGTGTTGATAGGAGAGAAGGAGGAAGGAGAAGGTCATCATCATTTCATATTTATGATAGGAGGGATCAACATATTCCTTGGACTGATCTTTGTAGGGGATCATGTTTGTGAGGAGGTGATGTAGGAGGCATCCAGAGAAGAGGACATGGTGCCAAAAGTTTTGAAATCCAACAGTTTATGTACTGCAGGTGCAACAGAAGAAATACAACCAGCTGAGATGGTCATAAAGGAGAAGGTGGAGAAGACATTGAAATCTACCCCATAAATGGAGAAAGAATAACATTCAGTGGAATCACTGAAAATTTTCAGCAAGGAAGATGAACATAGGATACCTCCATAATTGGAACCTGCAGCAAGAGAGAGAGCAGAAGACAACATGGATCTTATTGATCTGTGTGAATATTTGAGAGCCCTGGAGGAAAGGGTAATAGCACAAAGTCAGTGCATCCAACAGGTTAAGTTGTAAATATATGAAGAAGAGAAGAAGGTGCAATAGAGCAGACTGCATGAAAAGAGGAGCCAACCAGTGGACCAGTTGAATAAGGAGGTAGAGGGGATAATGATATTGATGTTGGAAGCAACAAAGAAATCATCTAGTAGCAGAGGGAGGTGGAACAAAGAAGAGCCTTTAGCAGTAGGACAACAACATAAAGGAAGAAGAGTAGATAGACAACTCCACGTCAAATTTTGGGACCCTAGAGGATATTCTTTTGAGCAAGAGCAGGAGAGCCATGAGAAGGAGCTCATGAATTTTTCTAGCATGGGAGTATGATGCAGGAGAATCACTCTACCTCAGCAACACGCCAAAAATCCAACGCATCCATGCACTTGGAGGGAGTGGATCCCAAATAAGGACGTGCCAGACCTTTCAAATATTAGGCTTAATTTAAAATTTTAATGTAATTAAATGTTGTAAGGCTCAAGAAGATCCAAGCCAATGTATTAGTAAAGGTTGCATCTAAAGTTGCCTTTAGATTTAGGTCCAATTCAGACTAGTTATCAATTAAATGTAATTGATTGTAAATTAATGTGAGTAGGTGGCTGGAGGGAAGGCTCGAGGAGCCCCTCTTTTGTAAAATGATCATTGTATCAAAAATTCATTAGGATGATTTAGTTAGTTGTTGAGAGAGTTGTAGAGAAGAGTTGATGAGGAGAGAAAAAGAGGGGAGGAAAAAGAGCTGAGACTCTTTTGCAATACATCCTTGTACACAGCGTAAATGACATTCAAATATTAATACAAAAGCAAATTTCCCTGCCTATGAGTTTTTTGTGTGTTTTATGTGTTTTCTGGATATGCTTGAATTTTTATTTTGTATTTTCATGAATTTTATGGATGTTTAAGTATTCCCTCTATAGGAATTAGATAGGTTTCTTTGTCTGCAGTTTTATGAGTGTTCTAGGATCTTAAGCTTGTGCAAGGAGTGCACACGAGAGTTAGTGAAAACTCTGTGAAGCTAACACAAGGAGTGCATTTAGAGCTTGGTTTTGAATTCAAAGAAGATCAACGTGCCAGGTGGGTACACCAAAATAGGATTAAATATTAGAAGGGAAATTTGATCGAGGAAGACACACCAGATTTGTTGAACACTCTGAGGAAGATCTGTAAGGAGTGCATTGAGCAATCTCAAGGAGTGTGCGAGGAATCAGTTTGATTTATGTGAGGATACTTCCACATGGGCATGACAGACTTCCTAAATACTCTAAGAGAGAATGCAAGGAGTGCGCCTACACTTAGTAAAGTGTAAAATCTCAGCTAGAGAAGGTAAGTGCAAAGCCTACACAGAGAAAGCGCAAGGAGTGCGCACAGAGATTTTTGAGAAATCTTTAATTCTGAAGTATTTAGGATTTTAGAGGTGTCAAAGCTCAGGAGGAAGAGCACAGAGTGCCAAGAGGTCATGAGAAAATGTTAAAGGAGAAAAGGGTCGAGACCCTTAAAACTTGGGTGAGTTGGAAGCTCAGGGGAGTTAGTGCAAGTGTGCACAGATACCTTTCAAGGTGTGCAGAGGTCAAGGACCTTCAAGGTTCAGTTTGTTGAGAAAGCGCAAGGAGCGCGCAGGAATATTTTTGAGAAAATATTTAAGTCTGAAGTATTTAGAATTTCAGAGGCAATAAGGAGAGTGTTGAAGGAACACAGTGAAAGTGTTCATGAGCTCAGGAGGAAGAGCACAGAGCGTGCAGGAGATGAACTTCTTGCAATTTCAAATCTTAGGAGAAGAAGCGCAGGCATAGACCAAGTTGTTGGTCCTTCAGAAGGAGAATCAAAGGCTGAGCCTTTGAAAAATATCAACAAATAATTCATCAGAAGGAAAGCGTGGCCACAGACAGAGGGGAAGCTATAGGATCCATTGGATCAATTGTGGGAGAAAACTTGGGTTGCTAGATCAAGCCCAAATATGACGAGGAGCACGCATGGAGGAGGACAGATCCCAGCTACAGGAGTTAGGTGTGAGCTACAACAATCGTAGGATCCATGTAAGTTTCCTAGTGTTTAAATGTGGAATTCCTTCAGACTTCACGATTTCAAAGATTTTTCATACTCAAGTGCAAAGGGGATGAGACTCCCAAATTCCCAAAGCCCGAAGTGGATCTAGGCCATCCGCTATTGAGGACACCTATCAAGAGATCTGAGGAAGTCTGGAAGTTCATTTATGCAGAAGATTTGGAGGTATAGTTCCATGAGTGTCCTCAATGATGGCTAGTGAGGATGCATCTCAATAGATTTGGTGTGGTCCAGAGACTTAACACTTCGGAGGGACAGAGGTGAGAGTTATTTGGTGTGAAGAAATCCCGAATGTCGGAGTTAATATTGAATGTCAATCGAGCAAGGAAATGTGGATAGAAAATATGAGCTTCGTTAGTTCAGAGTTTGGAGGAGGCAAGGTGCAGGGTTGAGGATATCTCGAAGGCTCGAAGGTCAAAGCTAATCGAGGTCGTCCACTTCCCAATGACACATGTGAGAAGATTGTCAAATCCAGAAGACCAAAAGTCCAAGAGAATAGAGCTAAGAAGTGTTCAATCCCTACGAAGTCTCGAAGTCTGGAGTCAATCTGAGTCATTGATCAGAAGAGGACACATGGCAGTAGATCCGGAGGTCCGGAGAACTAGTACTCTGGGGGAAAGGAGTAAAAGGTTTCTTCGGAGCGAGGATTTTCAATGTTCCAGACTGCGAGATTCATCCTAGTCGTTGATCTGAAGGAGAACACATGGAGGAAGGAGAGGTCCTTCAACATTTCGACATTCGAGAGATATAAGAGTTTGCACTACGCACACACCTGAAGCCTGAAATAGATCTGGGTCATCCATTTGACAGAGCGTGGTGGTTGTTGATTTGAGTTCTCTACGAGTTCCCTAGTCTAGTGCTCCAGAGGTTTTAAAGTGTTATACATCTGGAACTCTCGAAGCCCAAAGTCCCATAGTGAATCGTGGTCATTGGCCAATGGGAAGGTGCGAACCATTGATTTCTCGTTATGTGTGTATGTCAGTCTTGCGCTCTGGAAGAACTTTGGAATGGCACTTCGAAAACCCTTGAAGCCCGAAATCGCAAAGTGGAGTATATGTCGTTGATTTGGCAGGAGAGTAGGAGTTGTCTGATCTACTTCGGAGTTCAGCTCTCCGGGAGCATGCTGTGTTGGGACAGGTAGACTTGTCGAAGCCTGGATTTCTGAAATCAATCCCCACCATAGATTGGTGTAGACGTTGTGAGTCGTTCATCCTTGTTGTGGTTCTTCACTCCATCACTTTGGTGTTCGAAAGGATTTGAGTCCTATTTTGTTGAGACTCCTGAAGCTTGATAGCTCCAAAGTATGGAATTCTTCGGAGACTTGAAGTTTAGCCCACGGTTCCCAGGAAGGTTTTGCTAGTGCTCACGGACCCCTGAAAAGCGGATTTTGCATTCGGGAAAAAAGAATCAATTTAAAGTGATTTCCACCTTACCTTTATTTCTTTGTCTTCTATATTCTTCATTTATTCAAAATGACATGTATTTACCTAAATGGGATAATGCTCTTAAATATTCCCAAAAAAAAATATAGTTTTTTCCTTTTAAAGAAATCACAAATTTCAGGCTATAAAAAGTAAGTGAATATTATGGACAACAATTTAGCCAAGCCAAGAATAAGCTTTCCCCACTCCATCATCCATCACACAGTCAAATCTCAAACTGAATAATCCCTAGAGATTAATTCCATGACCAATTATGCTTATTAAGTTATACTATTGTAACAAACTTACCAAACATACCAATCAATGTAGTGATTGTCTTATCAACCTACATTTTAATTCATAAACACACAATCTAGCCTCATTTTTTTCATTGTATACTAAACCTTGGTCATTAAATTTGAAACTGAACACCCAAGAAAGGAAGTTGGACATGTTTGCATCACTCACAAGATGAGATGAAAAATTCTATAGCTATAGAAAAATACAACAATATTGTTACTTCTTATCATTGATAAGATAAAGATGGTATCTATCATCCTTGTATAAAGTATATACATCTTCAAATTAGGTATATAAAATTTTACAATACTACATTTTACAATGATTCTGGTCTATATTACCTTGCATTCCTTCTAGCTAAAAAATTTCCCCATACTCCACACAAGTATAAATCTGCAATAACACCTTGCATTCCCCATATTACCTTGCATTCCTTCTAGGCATAGACATGAAAAGATTAAACCCTTAGTTTGATTGTGAAGAAACTTGTTAGTGGGAGAAAACAACTGTGTAGGCTCTCTAAGGTTCTCTTCACTAAAAGAAATAAAAAAATAGACCATATTCATATAAAAGTTTACAAGAAATGGACCCTTGATTATGAAACAACAATCTTAAGTCAACCTCTTTTCTAGGTTTATATGGAATCTAAAAAATGGTTCATGGGTCTTTGCAAATCACAATATTCTTAATGCCCACTCATATTGCAGCTTTTAGTGTTGTAGAATACATACTTGGAGCTCCTAAAAAAGGAGTTCATGTAATTCTACAAGGATGTCACTAAATATGATATCCTCTAAGGAAAATTGTACCAAGTAGAATGCAGAAAGAATCCAAACCATGGAGCTCAAAAGCTACATCAACAAACCAATAAGTATCTTCATTTATTTGAACATAAAAATTCATTCTTCCTTTGGTCTTAAACTATCCACATTTATCCACGGTTAGCTAGAATATATGGTCTTTAGATTCCAAAAGAACTCCAAAAGTACTAAAAATAAGCACAACCTAGTACATACTTTATAGACTTATATTCATAATAAGTGAGTTACATTAGAATTTAGGTTCCAACCTATGGATAATCAACCTAGAGTTGATTGTCGTATTTTTCAAACATAAGTGAAGATCAATTGATTATTGTGGACATTATTATTGTATATAGTTTTATGTAAGTAATCATAATAACTAATTTCTAATTGGTTATACAGATTATCTCATATTAATCACATGACATTGATAAGGACATTTCATTTTATCTTCACATTTAACTACATCATATGTTTGGAAATGAATCCCATTGCATTATTTGTGGTGTATTTTAATTGTGGTTCGTCCAATCCAAATTCTAATTTATATGTTATTTTGGGGAATAATAAAAAAATGTATTTTGTGGTGCTTTCTATTTCATGGTTTCTAGCTCACTACATAAATAGTGGAGAAGCCACCAACATGAGTAGCCACCTATAAAATTTCTCCTATTAACCATCTAGAAGCACTAAACTCTAACATTTGCATGCCTATAAACTAGCATGCCA
>JZKD02S1693010.1:6711-27978 GCA_000966675.3 Picea glauca | reverse complement strand
TTTCATTTCATTGTTTTAAGGTTTTATGTACTTTTGTTCCTTTTTTGTTTTCTTCAACCTTAACAATTTTCTATTGATAGGAAAATGTGACCATGAAGGGAGGAAGAATGACTGGACCACTATGATATACATTTTGAAGAGTAGCTCAATCATAATATAGGTTTTGAAGAAAACTAAATAAGAGTAGCTCAATCATAATATATGTTTTGAAGAAAGGAAACATGGCTGGTTCTTCATCACACCTACCACCTTCGCTTGATTCCTTCTCCCCCAAGTTAAAGAAGAAAAAAATAAATTCAAGTTTGGAGGAATGGCTTGTAAATGATAAAAAGGATAGTGAATATGATTCCTAGGATGTACTTACCTTTAAAAGAAGAAAATTTAGGCATGAAAAAGAACAAATAATGTTTAAGTTAAATAACAAATAGTGAATAAGGACTTGGTGATGAAACAAAAACAGTCAAACAATGTTCTTGGTTGTCATTATCAAATGAAAGGATTTATAGAAAAAAAATGATGAGGTTGGTGAGGAAAAATTGATCAATACAAAGATAAAGTGAAGAAAACAAGAAAAAATGTTGAAGCATACCAAAATACAAAAAGGGTGCAATATGGAGTAGAATCTTCTAATCCTATTTATCTCATCTCGTTGCACAACTTCCTCCTACCCATATTTTAGCCAATATTGCTCGGAAGCAAATGAAAATATAGTGAAAGAAGTTGACATAAACATACTATGGCACATAGACAATTAAAGAAGGGAAAATAGATGAACACAATATTAACATTAGGTGACTATAGAGCCATGTTGTTTAATCATATTCTACTAGGTATTAGGTGCTTGACACTTTGCATTTGAAAAGTGATGTCCAAATATTTGTCTGGTTATGTGGTTCTTTGTGAGGCTTTTGTTAAAGAAACTAAAAAAACAACAAAAAGGCCAAGAATACTTCAACCATTACCCATTCCAGATATCAGTTTAACAACTATACACGCGAATTTCTTAAAATCATCTACTTATCTACAAAACTGAGACAAATACACCCTTGAAATCTGAGCCAACCCTCCTCGAAATCCATGCTTGATTTATGTACGGCCTATACGTCCTGTACGATCTGTACAACAACTAGAACCTCCTCTAAATTCATGCTAGTAGTCTTCAACAGTTGTACGGCATATGCAGATTTACTCCAGCAGAAAACGCCTCGAAATTTGAGCCTGATTTCTTGTTGTACGGTGTTGTCACTTGCCCGTACTGCACGGTCTGATTGTGGCTAGAAACTCCCTCGATTTGTGTGCCCACTCTTTTATTGGAAATTCATGCCTACGCTTGGTGGTTTTCTGGTTTTCTCTCTCGTGCTCTCTCCCTTTCTCCTCTTTGTTCATATGCTCAAGAACAATGAACTAGTCTTTTTCCTTTTTGCTTCTTTCATTTTCCGAAGTGACCTTTGGGTGGACCCATGATCTAATGACTCGCATTCATTTAGATCAAGGGTGGAGAATAAGTGCACATTAAATTCCCCTTTTTAATTAATTTTACTCACCTCAGTCATTAAATACCTACTTAGTACTTTATGATTCTAAACTCACTTTCACTTTAGAAAAAAAATGATTTTACCACTTATAAGTCACTTTAAGAGGGTTACACATGTGGACACTTTTTCCTAGGTAAAGACCTAAAGCCTAAGGAAACCACTTGTTCTTGGTACAATTTTTAACACTCCCTCTTACCGAGGAAAGTGTTTCTCACCACCCCCATCTTGTCCCTGAAATATATATGCTTTCCTCTTGGAAAGGACTTCATGAGGATATCTACAACTTGCTCATTTGTGGAAATATATCCAAGCTTTATAGCTCCTCTTTGGACATAGTCCCGGATAAAGTGTACCCGATGTCAATATGTTTAGAACGGTCGTGAAACACTGGATTCTCCGTGAGTTTCTGTTAAAATTCTTCTTAAGCAGTTAAGTGTGTGTAGTATTCTTTAACTTTAATCGATTAAAACAATAATTGCATGCATAAAAAACACTGAAAGAAAGACATCCACAGTAACACAAGATTTATCGTGGGAAACCCTCATGGTGTAGAAAACCCATCAAAGATTCTAGATTCTTCAACAAGTACAATGTCTCTCTCAAGAGAGATCTCACCAAAACAGAAGATCCACCAGAAACCCTAATCAGCATAGAGTAGGGCACCACTAGACCAAGATAGTGCTTCACCAAATAACCAAAAACCTTTACTTAGACACCCCTCCTTTGTAGTTGTGTTAGTCCTTCTATGTAGCTGCATCACTCTCCAAGACTTGCGCACTGTATGAGAGAGCTAATTGAGTGTGTCCAAATGAGGCGCTAGGCCTCTTATAAATACAAGTTGGACTGCCGAGAATTAGGTCAAGGTCGATGTGTCACTTTATTCTTCTAATTTACATTTGACTTGGCAAGGCACAATAGGGCCGAATTTTACAAAGGAACAATAGGGCTGACTTAACAAATATAATATAATATTAATGTTTAGGGTTTTGACTTGGTCAAATACAATATGAATATAATATAAATATCTTTTGAAGCTACTCAAACTTTAACACTCCCTCTTAGCAAGGAAGATATTCTTCTAGAACGAACATCACGACTGCTTCTGCTCTTATGTATACTTGACCATTGACTTGTTGAGTTTCCACAAATCTATGTTGAAGAAGTTTTGTAACCACATCAACATCGAGGGTCTCATCATCCATTCGGGATTTATGTCATCATGGGGCCTTCACTCATCTGTTCACACAGAATCTGGCATCTAGTTCCACACAATGAACTAGTAACCTCTGGTTGGCACACCAGGAAACTAGTCCACAATGAACAATAATTTAATCACGAGGATTATGCGATGTAGTTCACACACACTACCCATCTAGCCCAAGGCTAGTAAACACCTCCAACCACATAGGTTGGCCCACCAGCTAAAATGTTGGGTAACTAACCAGCCCTGAAGGCATGGCATCTACTGATCTTGTGCGAGGTCATGCTCACTAGTGCCACAGTCAGTAACTTTGTGTACCATACTTTTTCACTGCAGTAGCAATCTGTGTACTAGGCTTTATCACTGGGCTAGCAGTAACTTGGTGTACCAAGATTTATGACTGGGGTAGTCGTCTGCATACCAGGATTTATCACTAGGGTAGCATTAACTCGATTTACTAGGATTTATCATTGGAGTAGCCATTTGCGTACCAGGCTTAATTGACTGTAGTAGTAGTAACTCGACATACCAAGATTAATCATTGGAGTAGATGTAACATTCATGTGAATGACCACCTATTTCCTCTGCCACATGTTGAAGCTGTTTTCCTGGATCTCAACTGTAAATCATCACTCCCTCTTACTAGGGATGTCCTTCTTGACCACATCAAGCTTGTCTCTGAAGTACACAAACTTCAGTTTCAATAGAGGCTTGGTCAACACGTAAACTATCTGCTCATATGTAGTGACATACTAGAGCTTCACTTCTCCCCTCTATACCATATCTCTGATGTAATGGTACATGATCTCGATGTTCTTGGATTTGTCATGGAGCACGGGGTTCTCTGTCAACTTCACACAACTCTGGTTTTCACACCAGATACAAGTCACCTCTAAATTGAGATCAAACAATCATGCACGCAGCTTTCGAGGCCACACTACTTCATTGCTAGTTGAACAAGCTGCTATGTACTATGCTTGATATGTACTGTGTGCCACACTAGTCTGCTTCCTATTGAACCATGAGATCATAACTGATCCCATATTGAAGCAACATTAGATGTACTCTTCTGGTCTGCAACACTACTGGCCCAATATTCATCAATAAATCCTTGTAGGCTTATCTCATGATTTCAAGCATATTTGAGTCCATAATCAATTGTACCCTTCAGGTACCTCAACACATGTTTTGTTGCAACGAGGTGGACACTTCTCGGCTCAACCATATACCAACTCAATGTGTTGACTACAAAACATATATTTGGTCTCATGTTTGTTAAGTGCATCAACAACCAATCCTCTATCTATACATGGTGGAATCCATTGTCTCTGAAGATGTATCGCTCAACAACTTTAGGTTTGTCACCATCGGTGTAGGCATGGCCTTGCAATCTATCATTCTGAATCTCTTCAGAATCTCAACAACGTATTTCCTTGGTTAAATAAAATCTCACCCAGTCTCTGCCATACCTCCAGACCTAGAAAATAATGCATCATGCCTAGGTCTTTCATCTTGAACTTTGCAACAAGATTCCTCTTACTCTCAATGATAATTTTCTCGTCTCTTGTTAGAAACAAGTCATCTACATACAACAATAGTAACATTGGTTCTCTATCCACAATGTTGAAGTACGTTGAAGTATAGGTTGGAATCTTCTTTACTCTTGGTAAATCCCAAGCTCACCAGGAAGCTGTCAATTCTATTGTACCATGCTCTAGGTGCTTGTTTTAATCCATACAAGACTTTCTTCAATATGCACACATGTATCTGACTGTCATATGTCTCAAAACCTTATGGCTGCTCCACATACATTTCCTCTTCTATTACACCATCTGGTGTACCCTCCACTTCTTTACTACAGATAATGCAAGTATGGGTCTAATCAAAGTGTATCTTGCCACAGGAGAAAATTTCTCCTCATAATTTATTCCTTCTTTCTGAGAGAAACCACATGCCACAAATCTTGCCTTGTACTTCTCAATACTTCCATATGTTCAATTCTTTGTCTTGTAAATCCACTTGGAACTTACAACTTTCTTCTCTTTCGGTCTTGGAACCACATCCCAAACATCATTCTTTACAATGGACTGGTACTCTTCAATCATGGAATCCTTACATTCTTTCTTCTTTGCAGCTTCTTCATAAAAAGTAGGCTCTGCATCAATGATGTCACTTAGAAATTCCACATAGCTAGAGTAAGGTCATGGCCTCTTGATTTCTCTGAAGGATTCATTTGGAGAACTGTACTTCTTTTCATCTTGAATGATTTCTCGAGCCCAAGATGGTATTCACTTCTTGGTACTCATCTCTCAGGATGAATCTACAGGTATTTGTGGCTCTTCCATTTCATGATCTTCTAATACAACATCATCACCTGCATATGTATCTATGACTCTAGGAGCTTCATGCTCATCATCATGAACCTCATTTGAATGACATTGTCTTGATTTGTTGAAAGTTGCATCCTCATTGAAGCTGACATCTCTGCTAGTCTCAATCTATCGGTGACTAGGGATGTAAACTCAGTATGCCTTCAATGTCTCATCGTATCCAACAAATATACCCTTCTTTCTTGAAGGGCCCAACTTTGATCTCTTTTCCTTGGGGACATGCACATATATTGGAGCCCAGGAACCAAGAACTATCAAATATATGACAAGACTGGAGCCCAGAAACCAAGAACCATCAAATATGTGGGGACTGACCAATTGGATGGCTACATGAGAGGAAGATCAACGGTTGTCGATCAATGTCGTACCAAGAATATTTATGAGAGATAATGAGCCTAAGCGGAACGACAATGGTTTGGGAGGGAGAAGCATCACATAGTGGATGGTATCACCTGACAAGAGAACGGAATGAGAAACCGCCTTCAATGGGTCATGAAAATGGTATTGTGGTTTCACCAAACCATCCTTCAACCCGAATGCAAAGCACACAACTATCTACCAACTCAGCATAATGTGGAGCCAACTCAACATTCCACCAAGGAAACTCAAAAATACTAGTGACAGTATGGCATGCCAGTAGGGCACTTGTTAGAGAAAATCTGAAGTTTCCATGAGAACAAAGGGGACCCATTGAAGACACAGAACAACACATCGATCCCAAAAACACATAGTTTATTCCCTTTCCACATAAGCACCAACATGGACCAATATCAAGCCGCAATGTGTTCATGGGACCATGTCGATGTCAGTAATGAAATCATTTAAAATCTTGTGATATTGCTCATTTAAGGACCTCCTTAAAATGAAAGGTTGACATGTGGCATTTTAATGAATAAATAGAAGTAAAGAGCGTGGTTGGGTCCAAAAAGTATTATTCTTTCCAAGGCACTAAAGTAGTCTTCTCTAACATCTCCTGCAAATTGGTTGAAGGTAACCCACTATCCTTTACTCCCCTTGCATTCCAATCTTTCCTTTACCTTTTAAATACTAAAATGACTTCTGCTTCAAACCCTAGAAATTCACGGTCCTCCAAGAAAGCCTTGGACATTGATGAACTATTAATTGATTGATATAATCAGGTTTTTGACACAATTTTTCCCTTCCTTGACCTAGGACAAATCATTAGTACCACACAGAGAACTACAAAAAATGTTCAATATCATCTTCACTTATGGGAGTCGAACTTGTCTCCCACAAGTGTCTCGAAAACACTCGATTTCCCTAAAATTTTCCAATGGTGCACTATAAACTACTTGGAACCCAAATGCAAAATAATATCCGTCAACAACACATTGTCTGCCATTTGTCTCGGGGATCCCTCGACAAAATGCTTTTCTTCCTCAAAGAACCATTAGAAAACTTAAACGATCACACAACGGAAGTCATTTACCAGAAACTACCCCATGCCGACAAAGAAAACCTACTCATAAGCCTTTAGCCCAAAATTCCTCATTGCTAGCCTCCTCAACTCCATTCCAAACCGAAATTTTTCCAGAAACCAGTCAACATGATCTAGTTATCATTTGCAAAGTATTGGGTTGTGACCACAATAGAGTAATGGACGATGCCACCCTTGGATTTTTCTCTCTTTTACTATCACCAACCTCCATGGTTCTCCCAAAATTCAATTATTGTAAGTTCCTAGAAGAATCATTGCAGAATCAACTAGAGAATTTCCCTAGCACTCGATCTTTCATATACCAGTCCTACCTAGTGTATCTTATCCTTTCCCAAAATCACACCTACTTTGAGAGATAGGGAATAAAAATCATTGATGCAAAAGGGAACCTAAAGCCAATACTTGAGTGACCACATAGTATGAAAAGGAAGGAATAAAATAATGGTTTTAGTCATTATGTGAATCATTGCATGAAGGCCATATATACTCTAAACCCTATAAGAGAACACAATGGAAGTCGTCTACCAGGAACTACCCCAGGATGACAAAGAAAACCTACTCATAATCCTTTTAGCCCAAAATTCTTCATTTCGAACCTCCTCAACTCCATTCCAAGCTAACATTTTTCCACAAACAACTTCGCATTCCCTAACTATCATTTGCAAAGTATTGGGCTACGACCATGATAGAGTAATGGACACCCTTGGATTTTTCTCTCTTTTTTTATCACCAACCTCCATGGTTTTCCCAAAATTCTATTATTGTAAGTTCCTAGAAGAATCCATGCAACCTCAACTAGAGAATTTCCCTACCACCTAATCTTTCAAATACCAGTCCTACTTATTTTATCTTATCCTTTCCCAAAATCACACCTACTTTGAGAGATGGGGAATACAAATCATCGATGCAGAAGGAAACCAAAATCCAATAACTTAGTGGCCAGAGAGTGTGAAAAGGTAGGAACAAAACAAAGGTTTAATTCATTATGTGAGTCATTGCATGAAGGGCACATATACTCTAAACCCTAGAAGGGAACATAATAGAATTCGTTTACCAGGCACTACCTAAAACCAACAAAGAAAATCTACACGGAAGCATTTTATCCCAAAAATCCTCATTTACACCCTCCTCAACTCCATTCCAAGATGATATTTTTCCAGAAACCACTCAACATTCCCTAACTATCATTTTCCAATTATTGGGATACAACCACAATAGAAGAATGGACAATGCCACCCTTGGATTTTTCTCTCTATTTTTATCACTAACCTCCATGGTTCTCCCAAAATTCGATTACTGTAAGTTCCTAGAAGAATCCATGCATGCTCAACTAGAGAATTTTCCTACCACCCGATCTTTCAGATAGTAGTTGTACCTAGTGTATCTTATCATTTCCCAAAATCACACCTACTTTGAGAGTTGGGAATAAAAATCACCAATGCAGAAGGGAACCTAAAGCCAATAACTGAGTGGCCACAGAGTGTGAAAAGGAAGGAACAAAAAAATGTTTTAGTCATTATGTGAATCATTGCATGAAATCCATATATACTCTAAACACTATAAGAGCACATATTGGAATCCTTTTACCAGGCACTACCCTAGGTTGACAAATAAAACCTACTCAGAATCCTTTTCGCCCAAAATTTCTCATTTCCATCCTCCTCAACTGCATTCCAAGGTGATATTTTTCCAGAAACCATTCGACATGCACTAACTATTATTTTCCAAGTATTGGGTTGCCACCATGATAGAGTAATGGATATGCCACCCTTATATTTTTCTCTCTTTTTTTATCAACAACCTCCATGGTTCTCCAAAAATTTGATTACTATAAGTTCCTAGAATAATCCATGTAGGTTCAACTATAGAATTTCCCTAACACTCGATCTTTTGGATACCATTCCTACCTAGTGTATCTTATTCTAGGGGAATAAAAATCACTGATGCAGAAGGGAGCCTAAATCCAATAACTGAGTGGCCACAGAATGTGAAAAGGTAGGAACAAACAAAGGTTTTAGTCATTATGTGAATCATTGCATGAAGGCCATATATACTCTCATTCATGGTTTTCCTCCTCCAAGAGTGTTTCTAGAAATGAGGTGTCTTTTGTAGTTGAGAAAATAAACCAAAGTAAGCAATCACTTCTTATTAGCTCAACACAAAAAGTCAATCACTTTTACTTTGCCACAGGAGGTTGGACCTTTCCTGGTACAACAAATAATAGATTTTTCTAAAGCTGAATAAATATTAATACAGATGGAATTTGAAAAACAAAGCATTTGGGTATATGATACTTACAGTTTGATTGTTGCTAGAAAGACAACTTATAAGAATGAGTCAAAGAGAGTGATAGAAATGATTTCCAATTTAGGATATTGGGAGGAAGTCAAGAAAATATTGGAAAGCGAAGCCCCTAGCTCAATGGAATTATCATCACAGGAAATCTCATCCCAAGCTACTAAAATTATGAAATGTCAACTTTCAAATTCTCAATCGGGATCGAAGGTAGATGAACAATGAAAAAGGAAACCTAAAGGAGGTGATGAAGAAGAAGAAGAAGAATAAGACAGTATAGCAGAGTTCTTGGATAAAGGGAAGAATGTATTACAAATCACTCATGGAGGGAGTGAACCTCAAGGGCCACCTCTAACCATTGATCATTTTCCATTGGCCTTACTGTCAGTTGGATCTCATAAGAAAGAAACTACCAGTGGTGGAGCAGTAGGGAAGCCACCAACTGTGTTTTCTCATTACCTAGACATAAAAACACATTACAAAGAAATGAAAAAAGAGTTGTATCCCCCAGTAAGAGGAGGGTAAGCTCCAAACACAAAGTTACTGACAACAATAGATTACCAAGAGGGCACTTTTAATCTGGCTCTACTAGAATCCAAACTAGAAAAACCACTTTCCCAAATAAATTATAAACTAACCCAGGTCAAGCTTAAAAAAGGTAAAATCAAGTCTCCTAACAGTTGAATAACAAAAGTTCTAAGATTGTAGAGCTAGAAGAGAAAGCCAAGAATAGATAAGTGCTCTTGTCTAAATTAAATACAGATAAAAATGAAGCTCTAAATGAATTGAAAAATCTTTAGAACAAAGTCACAGGAAGTTCAACCTTGAAAGCGACAAAGCATGTGATTTGGGACCAAATAATTAGTCTAATAGATGATACTTTGGCACACTTTTATTTTATGGGAGATGAATTAGAGATTTTAAATTCAACCAAAGCAGATATATCCCAAGTAGCATCTGAATTAGAAAATAAACATGATCATGCCAGTGAGATTATAAAATTTCTGAATAGCAAAACTAAATAACAACTCAAAGACCTAGATGTTAATGATAAAACCAATATTATCATTCATGCTAAGAAGCTCTTCACAAAAAGGAGGCAACTAAAAAATGTTAAAAGTAGGTTGCATGAGATCATAAGTGAAGTGTCATATTTCAAAAATATCTTCAAGGACCTCATCACCCTTGGACTTCCATCCCCTTGGGAGGGAAATGGAGACTTCCTCTCACACTAAAGGTATGAAAAGTTTATGGAGAGGAAAATGAATCATGACAACTTATTTAATAAATTGACTAGGGTTTTGTTAGGGCAGGACATCAGGGAAATTTTGGCAAGAGATTTTGAAATCATGCACCTATTAAAGAGAGTTTTGAAAAACTTACCACAACCATCATACAAAAGGTGTACCAACCTAGATGAAATGGTCAAGAATGTGAATAAGATTGATTATCCCATGTGAAAAATGTGGCATCACGTGTGCCAATTCCTTAGGCTCCCTTAAAGAAATCAAGGAAAATCAAGAAACACAAGGTGGGCCCAGTGAAAAAGTATAAATCAAGCAAATTTTTTGATGAGAATATTTTTGTCTAAGAATATTTTCCCATGTGTAGATATTTTCTAAACAAAAGGAATAACGGTTTTCTAAAAGATAAATAAGCAGTAAGTCAATCCAAGAAGCAGTAAATGGTTTCGAGAAGCAGTTTGAAAATTAGTGTAAATACAAAAGAAAGGAGAGGCTCCTTTTGAAGAGGTCGACACTTTGGGGAATTAAAGAGGTTCTTATACTCTAAGTTTTTTTATTAGTAGAACTCAAGCACATATTGCTAGTGAAAGAAAGAGGCACCAAGAGATTCATCTCCTTCGCTATGTTTCAGTCTATAATTGTTCTTCTTTTTGTGTTTGTGTTCTTGTAAATCCACCTCTTCCATTTTGGCTTCTTGTATCAGATCTGATTAATAAAATCTGAAGCAACAGATTATAAACTATATTCAGTGTTATTGTATGATGTTTAGTCATGGCATAGAAGTGATTTCCTCTTAACAATTGACCATTTATTGTCATTTCTTTATCCATTTAAATGATGTGTGGAGGTACCTCCACGCATTTGAATGTATGAGGATGTATAACTATTTGAAACAAGTTTTCACTAATCTTCATACATATGTTAGAACTACTGAATTCTTAATTTCTCGATATGTTTCAAAACTCTAGACACAGTTTTGATCTAGAAGTTTCTCTAGCATTATGACTAACTATGAAAAATTGCATACTCATAAGTTATTCTTTTTCCACAAACTACAAGATTCATTATGAGCAATTCCTTTTATGTTTATCTTGTTTTTATTTTAATTCATCAATTCACTCACCTTGAAATCTTAATTGTATGAAAAAATCATGGACATATGCCTCTTGGAGTTGAGAGTTTTTATCATCTAAGTTGATACTGCTTAAGGGACAAGATTTTTAAAAGAGATAAAGACTTAACAATTTTGCATAATTTACCTTACTGCACATATGGATTTAAGACTCATCCTGACTTTTATTCCTTGGGGTGCCTCGACATCATTCCAATAGCATCCTTGAACATCTTGAGGGATAACATGTGACCATTTAGAGGGATAGATATATAAATATCTTAGAGGCTATATCATTGTGAAAGAGGGAGATATCCAACAAGTACTATGGATAGTTAGTAGGTTTTATATCTAGAGAATCTTGATCACAATATGTAAAATTCCAAAGTAGATATACCAGGAATTTAATGGAATTTGTTTTTTTAATGGAATTTTCGAACTGTATACAAAATTAAAACATATAGAAACTATACAAATGCACAGATTCATACATAATAATAATAATAATAATACACATGAAGAACACACAGGAAAAACCCATAAAAATAAACACATAAATAATAATGCAGCACGTAATTTAACACACAATTGACACTTATCTTGGTAAAAATATCACCAACTATGTGCATAACTTACATGTTCCTCCCAACCTTAGACCACATTGCTAAAAACTCTCAGCAGTGGGTCACCCCCGAGCTGGGACTAAACTCCACATGGGTAAAGGAATTCCTAACTAGGATGATGTATCTCAGACAACAGGAAAAACTTCATCATTGGTGCTAACTCAAACTAACATCCTACAATCCCTCATTCCCCACATGCATGTCCCACCCTAGGAAGTGTGCCCCTTCTCTGCTCAATATTCCTTTGGCTTCCCCACTTCCTCTCTAAGGCTTCAACAACATGTCGGACATGAAATCTTAGAGCCTTGTAGTTGCAGTTTGGCACCTTCGGGAATTCAATTCTGAGCAATTCTCTCACCTACAGGGAATTTTTCACAGGCTCGACAACTCGCCTCTTCAATATCCCACGAGCTTGACAACCTACTTCTTCCGTCCAGCTCCTAAGATAACCAGGTACATGTACATGTACAGGTATGGGTACATGTACAATGACAGGAAGGTATAGAGGACAACTGAATGAGTGAGTGAATGATGATGGAATGATGGAAAATGAACTAAGCCCAAACTATATGTATGCATGTTCCCAACTTGACACTTGTCATGTTGAGAACTACTTTTCCCCACTTTTCCCCATCCTTATAACTTAGGATAACATAATTATTCATACTTTATAATTTAAGGAATATCAATATAATATTCCTTTTTGGCTTAAGCTTCCTAGCTTATCCCCTTATCCTTAACTTTTATCCCCCTTTCCCTAACTAGTGGAGCTTATCCCCCCATATTCTTTTACATGGTTGGTATGTCGCAGTGATGTGTTTTTTCATTAATAGTTGCATGTGATTACATTTACATTACATACATACAGTCCTTTCTGCATCCCGACTCACTAGCCTAAAAAAAAAACATATACACAAAGGATCTCTGGCCTCAAAATTGCACTGACTTAAGTTTATTTACGCACGTATCCTGAAATTTGCACACTTCATAATTTTAGTGCGCAGTACATGTGCGTGTTATACCATGGAATGTGTGTGCAAAATGATATCAAACAACTAAGTGTAGGTAGTCTTCCCATTTTTATGGTTTATCCATCACATACATCCTCAACATATCCTTAATCACTTGATTCATTCTCTCTGTTTGTCCATCTGATTTTGGATGATAAGATGTGCTAAAATTAAAATTTAATCCAAATCCATTAAATAATCCTTCCCAAAAATTTGACGTAAATTTTGGATCTCTGTCAGACACAATTGTCTTGGGTATACCATGTAGTCGAGAAATTTCTCTCATACAAATATCAACAATGTTGGTTGCCTTGTGAATGAGCTTTACTGGAATAAAATGGGCAACTTTAGTAAGCTTATCCACCACTACCATGATAGAATCATGTTGTTTGTTTGTTCTGGGCAGTTTGGTGATGAAATCCATTATTAAAACTTCCCATTTCCACTCATGAATGCTAAAATGGTTCTAGTAAACCAGTTGGGTGTCTATGTTGATCCTTAACCTTTTGACACTCTAAACATTTAGCAATAAAATTAACAACTTATTTCTTCATGCCTGACCAATAATATTGGCTCTTGACAGCTGCAATAGTTTTCTGATAACCTCGGTACCTAGCATAAGGTACATTATGCATTTCTCTCCATATCATATTTTTTAATTCATGGGAATTTGGTACATAAATTCTACCACTGTACATGAGAATTTCATCATTTTCTAGCTTATAGTCTTCAATTTTCTGCTGCAAAATACCTTGCTGTAATTTTGTTATTATTTCCATGTATTGTAAATCTAATTTTCTAGCCTCTAAGATTCTATCTTTGAAATATGATCAAAACATGATAATGGTTTTAGCATGAAACTCATGCACCCTTCTGCTAAGTGCATTAGCCACCTTGTTCTCTTTCCCTTTGATATGCTTTATATCAAAGTCATATTCATTAATAAATTCTAACTACTTATTTTTCCTAGAATTTAGTGTTGGATTTCCAAATAAATATTTTAGACCACTATGGTCTATTCTCAACTCAGACCTTTTCCTAATGAGGTAGTGACTCAACATCTTCAAGGCATGCACTATGGCTGCCAACTCCAAATCATGAGTAGCATAGTGTTTTTCATTCTCCTTAAACTTCCTTGATTCATAACATACCACATACCCATTTTGATTGAGGACTCCACCAAGCCCTTCTTTACATGCATCAATGCATACAATGAAGTCTTCATTTGGATCAACAATCCTCAATATTGGAGCACTTGTTAATAAATGTGTCAATTGTTGGAAACTCTTTTCACAATCCAATGTTTACTAAAACTTGACACCCTTATTTTGAAAGGAAGTGATTGGGTGTGCAATATTTGAGAATCCTTCAATAAATCTCCTATAGTATCTTGCAAGACCCATGAATGATATGACCTTTGTCACATTCTTTGGCATTGACCATCCTCTAATGGTCTCTATCTTATCCGGATACACTGTTATCCCTTCCTCTGAAATCATATGTACCAAATAATGAATTTGCTTCTGATAAAATGAGCACTTGCTCAATTTGGAATACAATTGATACTCCCTTAATACCTGTAATACCATCAACAAGTTTTTTTCATGCTCTTCCTCCAACTTAGAATATATAATAATGTCATCTAAAAATACAATGACAAACTTATCTAAGTATTCTCTGAAAATACCATTCATTAAACACATGAAGACATCTGGTGCATTTGATAACCCAAATGAAACCACTATGAATCATAATGACCATACCTTGTTCTGAAAGAAGTCATGTTGATGTCTTGTTATTTAATTATTACCTGATGATAACCTGACCTGAGATCAATCTTGGAGAATATTTTTACATATTTCATCAGATCAAAGAGGTCATTGATCTTTGGAAAAGGATACTTATTCTTCACAGTTACCTTGTTCAACTACCTGAAGTTAATGTAAAGTCTCAATATTCCATCCTTTTTCTTCACAAATAATATTGGTGCACCCCAAGGTGACATACTTGGGTGTATATACCCATTCTTCATAATCTCTTCAAGTTTCATTTTGGATTCCTTCAATTCTGGTGTACTCATTCTGTAAGGGGTCTTGGATACTGGGGTTGATCCAGGCATTAGATTGATGGAGAAATCAATGTCTCTTTCAGTGGGTAATATTGGTATTTGTTTAAATGCATCTTCAAACTCTTTTAGGACTGCATAATCTTCAATATTTGACACCTTATCTTTAGGTGCCTCTTCCATATGTGTTGCAAATATTTGACACCCATTTCTGTAACTTTTTCTTCAGCTGCAATGATGAAATTTCTCTAACGATTATTTCCCTGGGAATTCCTTGTACTATCCTTGGGTTCCCTTCCTCGTCCAAGAAAGTAAATACCTTATTATAATAGTCTATTATAGCATGGTGTTGGTCCAACCAATCCATACCAATTAGGCAGTCATAGGAACCTAAAGGTATGATGTTCAAATATTCCCTAGTGCTTAGTCCATTCATGTCCATTGGACATGCCTTAACCATCTCATTAATTTTTCTTTTACCTCAGCTATCCAGCTGAACCAACCAAGATTTTCCAAGCTTGCTTCTTGGAAAATTTAATATTTTCACCATCTTAGGATCTATATAACTATGACTATTTCCTGAATCAATTAAACTAACAATGGTTTGGTTGTTTATCTTACCTTCCACTTCAATCATATGTGATTGAAACTTAGCTTGCTTGTTGTTCAAGGCTACATAGATCCTAGGTACATTTCTTCCCATGTCCTCCATTGTATCATCTTGTTGTACATTGTGAATAGTCCTCACTTTTTCACCTTTGTGAGGACAATATCTATACATATGATCTTCCCCACAATCCAAACATTGAATAGATGGCTACCCTAGTCTTTGCCCCATTGTATCGATCATTCTGGGTTCTCTAGAAGATGGTTGTCCCTGAGGATTATTTCTGAAGAATGGTGGCTTAGTCCCCTTCTTCCTCTGTTCCATGTTGTTTTTCTTCTTGTCTTCCCAAGATTTTTGGAAAGTTGGCCTTATTTTGTGTTGATCATAAAGTCATTTATCTCACCTTATGGTCTCCTCCAATGTTTTGGGATCATCATATTGTATCTTGTCACTGATAAATGATGGTATCCCACTCAAATACCTATGAATCGTAATTGGCTCATCCTTGATGAAAGAAACATACTTTAGCAGCTCTAAAAACCTTCTTTCATATTAATCTATGGTCATACTCCCAATCTTGAGTTCAAATAACTCCTTCATTTTCTTGTCATAATATCTCTTAGTCAAGTATTTCTTTTGAAAATATCTCTTGAATTCCCTCCAAGTAACATTTTTCTCATCAATGTGTTGCACCTGCACAAATTGGTCCCACCACATGGATTCCTTTCCCTTGAGCTGATAGATGGAAATTCTTCCTTTTGTGTAAAAGAGTAATTATGCAATTTAAAATACTTCCTTATTCCTAGCATCCATGTATCTCCATCCTCATCCTTTTTTTGCTCATCATCAAATGTATGAGGCTTGATTTTGTTCATTTCTCCTTGTAGCTCATCTACCCCATACCTCCTTCTATGTTTCCTGACAGGGGATAGACTTGAACTACTTTGTCCTCTCCTAGTGGAATGCTTTGGGGAGTGATGGCGATGTCTTCCAATACTTTTTTTTCTTCTCCTCTCATCATGAGACCCATGACTTCCTAATTTGCTTGAGTCATTCTCCTTATCCATCTTCTTTTCTATTTTGTCCAAGCTCTGCATTAAATTTATGTTGAAGCCCTCCTACTGCTCCTTGGATTTCATAGGCCTCTCATTATCAACTTTATAACTTTGGAAATCATTTTGCAAATTTTTAATGGTCTCTACGAAGTTCATTCTTTCTTTCTTTCCTTCTCCATGTCCATTTGAATTTGTACCTTCATTACCCATATTGACATACATCCCTCTGATCTCATCTTCATGGCTGTAAGCCCCCTATGTATCTTCCATGATTCTAAACTCTGTGTTGATCCTATTCTGATCTAATTGCTATTAAACATGCAAAATTTGCAGCCAATAAAACATGTTCTGATAAATAATTTAATAATTCATAAAGTTATGTACAATTCTAGTTCAATAATGCATCAAAATTATTTCTTCTAATTTATTGTAAAAATTGACTACCTAGATCAGTTTTATGGGTGACTATTTATATTCTATTGTCTAATACCTTTCCTACGTCTGCTTCCATTCTCAATTCTGAATCTTCAGCATAAAGTTATGGTTATCTGAAAATTGTCCATTATTTCTTATGTTCATGCTTCAACTTGGTGCAAAACAACGTTGTAATTATGCATGTTTGCACCTTCTCCATTGGATTTTTTGAATGATACCAATTGGGTTTCTTCATACACATATTTTGGACATTCTATCCAAGTTTCACCTCTTTCTGGTTTCTAGGATGCTAGTTATAGCGTGTTGAAGTTCTAGTCCAATTAATGTTTTGGGCCTTAAATGCTATAGGTACCTTATATGCCATATTAAACATTTATAACATGCACATAATTTTAATTCAGCTTCATGACTGTATTCTATGGTTTAATATATTTCCATATACTACTCATGTGCCTCAATATGATTCCAGAGCAGAAAGTTATGGCACTTCGAAGTTAACTGGGTCTTCAAATTTACCCTCCAATGTTTGTTCTGCAACTTCCTCATAAAAGCTTCATTTGACGAACGGTTTACACCATTAGAAATATCTCTCTGGGCTCTTTCATTTAAGTTACATGGACAGATTATACTTTTGTACGCAATGTTCTCGTGGTTTTTGAGTAGCTAAAAACATTGTTTAGGGCCTCAAAAACGCGCCGCAAAAAGATGACCTTCAAATAGTATAAAATGTCACAGAAATTCACTGGTTTTCTGTTGTTGTAAACCATCAAAACGACTTCGCACATAAAAATTTGAAAATGTACACCCATATTTAGCATTTGCAACAATGCCATAAAGTAGCGCATGCTCCACACACCTATAACCAATGTGGATCACTTCTCTGTCGTGCCGATATCTGGAGTGCACTACTTTTGTGCCATGTACTCCCATTGCACACCAATACTCCATGCACTTCATTAATTAAACCCTTGCATGAAAGGAATATTTAGCATGCATGGACTGCATACCAACATTGTGTGCGTACCAACAAAATTCCTCTGCGCTCTTCCAATACTAAGTGTGCACACCGCACACACCAATATTACGTGTGCACACATCACATGCCAATATTATGTGTGCGCCACCCAATTCGCACCACACAGTGTTAAATTTAGTGCACACATATGCGCACTATTATTTTTCTGTTCTTCACTAGATCTGCTATTATTTAGTGCGCACTATTATTTAGTACGCACACCCATGCACCATTATTTTTCGTGCATTACCAACTCTGCACCGTCCAGTGCCGAATTTAAGTGTGCACACCCACACACCATTATTTTTCACACAATACCAACTTTGCATCGCGCAACACCAAATTTAAGTGCGCACACACGTGCACTGTTATTTTTCACACATTACCAACTCTGCACCGCGCAACGCCAAATTTAAGTGCGCACACCTACACACTATTATTTTTCCACGCATCCCAACTTGTACTCTGCAGCACAACATTTTAGCATGCACATCCACGCACCCTTAGTTTCCACACATCACAATATTTTCACTGCGCATCATGCATTTTTAATGCGCACACCTATGCACTTTCATTTTTCTGCGCATCAATTCCTCATGAATTCCATTGCAGAAATTGGGGATTTTGCCAAACTTTTCCCAATTTTCACCATGGACATTATGCATCTATGAAATTTGTTCAATTTCACTCCAATAACACCAATTCAACCTCAGTAAAAACAAATCATTATTGGTTGACATTCCTGGAGCACATTTTTCCCAAACTCAATTCACGAATTGAGAATTTAATCAATTGATCTCGCTCGATCTGTCATGGCTTCCCTATAACTTCAAATTCAACCAATTCCAGGTCTGAATTTGTTAGAATAGATATTAAATTAAGAATATCTCACCACTTGGACAAATTTCTCAAATTTCCCATGAATTTAAGAACAAAAATTGGGGATTTTTCTCAATTCCATGCAATTGCTTCTAATTTTTACCATGGACGCACTGTAAATTGAAATCTGGCCACTTCAAAATCAATTCTCTATGAAATTTCACTTCAATTCAACTTGCTCGTCCCATCTAGGCTTAGTGTTGAAAACTAGAGCTCTGATACCATATTGTAGCATCCCCAACATCCAACTGGGCTATGCCACATAAAATTTTTGAACTGTATACAAAATTAAAACATATAGAAACTTTGTAAATGCATAGATTCGTACAGAATAATAATAAAAATACACATGCAACACACACACAGAGGAAAAACCCATAAAAATAAATGCATAAATAATAATGCAACAAGTAATTTAGCACACAATTGACACTTGTTTGGTAAAATATCACCAACTGCATGCAAACCTTCCACGTTCCTCCCAGCCTTAGACCACACTGCTCAAAAATATCAGTAGTGGGCACCCCTGAGCCGGGACTAAAATACACCTGGGTAAAGAAATTCCTAAAAAGGTTGATATATCTCAGACAACAGGAAAAACTTCGTCACAAGTGCCAACTCGAACTAACAGCCTACAATGACTCATTCCCCACATGTCTGTCCCACCCCAAGAAGTGTGCCTTTTTGGCTTAAGGTCCCTAGATTAGCCCCTTATCCTTAAACTTCATCCCCCTTTCCCTAACTAGTGGAGTTTAGCCCCTCATACTCTTTTACATGGTTGGTATGTTGTAGTGATGTGTTTTTCATTAATATTTGTGTGTGATTACATTTACATTACAAGCATATTGTCCTTTCTGCATTCCGTCTCACCAACCTCAAGACAAAACATATACAAAAAGACTCTCTGACCTCAAAATTGCTCACACTTAAGTTTGTTGTGCGCGTATCCTGGAATGTGCACACTTCATCATTTTAGTGTGCAGTACATGTGCATGCTATACCATGGAAGGTGCACACAAAATGATATCAAACAAATCACCAACTTATATACATATGTACATTTATGTTTACATTTACAGTTGGGGTTTGGTCTAGGGGTATTACATGCATGCAAGATCTGAAAGATCAATTTGTTTCCCTTCTTCTCTATAGTTGACTACTCTTGTTGGAAACTCTCCTAGGAATTTTGGCCCTGCTAGATATGGCCTCCAAACTCCTGAAAATGGATGAAAATATGTAGATATGAATATGATAAAGTCATAAGAATATATTCCCAGGTTGAATTTGTAGATCTGACCCTCCAAAGCTATGTATCTCTAAGGACAAGTGGGCCCTCCTTCAGAACTTTGCCCAAATTCAATAATAAATAAATATGAGATGATGAACCCTCACAAACTGAAGATAAAAGTCACCCTGGGGATGGAAAACCCTCGTGTGGTGATATCTAATCTAGATCCACTATCCTCTAGGCAAAACAAACTTTTCCTTTGTTGACAGTGTGCCCCATGTTATGAACATAAAAATACATATAAATAGGTATAAATAGATAATAATTAATAATACAAATAACTAATGATTAATAATGAAGAGACATGACATATGAAAGGTCATGTCTCTTATGAAAGGGAACTCTTGCACAGGATATATATACAACTCTCATTCCTCATTTGTAATCATCTCATATTTTCATATACATTTATATATATTATTTATTGTCCTTGTGGATATCTTTATATTCCAAGTATTTTGGCTATTTACATAGTAAACCAGGTTGGTTCACCACAGTGGTATCAGAGCTTTGTCTTGATCCAAATTTTGGCCACAAATAGAGTTTCTCTAAAATTAGGTCTTTGACCTCATATTGGCCATTGGTCATTTATAAATCAAATATTCTACACATTTCAGCGGAAGTAAAAAAGTCATTCTAGACAAAATAAAAAACAAAAAAAGAGGAGAAGAAAAAAAGAAAATGTTTTCTTAAGGTGCACGTAAAGAAGTATAAGTGCACACCAAGAATTTTGAAGGAAATATTCTAGATTTGACATTAGTTAAGTTAATTGTCATTTAAAAAGTGAGAAAAAGTAATTCAAAAGAAAAAGTTTCAAAGAAGAAGAAAAGTGAATATTTTATTTTACCTTTGGAGATTTACCATCCCATGGTTTTGGAAAACCATTGGCCCATGGTATTCCATACCATATATAATATATATGTGTGTTTAAATTTACCTCTAAATAAGTATTTCAAAAAACTTAGGGTCGCTTTTGTTGAACCCTAACTGCCACTAACAAATAGTCAAGAGTATAATAGAGAATTTTATTAAGTCAAAACATAAGGTACTCTTTA
>JZKD02S1692999.1:78616-89158 GCA_000966675.3 Picea glauca | reverse complement strand
GACAAAACAATGGAGAAAAGGAGGGAAGACATGATTCATAAGACTTTGGAAAGTGGAAGGAGCATTACACAATCCAAAGGGAATTACCAAGCATTCATAATGACCCTCATGAGTGCGAAATGCAATCTTGGAAATGTCTTCTTCTTTCATACGGATCTGGTGGTAGCCAGAACATAGATCCAATTTGTTGAAGTACTTAGCACCACTCAATTCATCCAAGAGGTCATCAATGATAGGAATGGGGAATTTATCTTTGATTGTGAGTTTGTTGAGGGCATGAAAATCAGGACACATGCACCAAGTACCTTCTTTCTTGAGTACCATGACCATAGAGGAAGAATAGGGGCTAGTCCTAGGACGGATAACATCGGCTTCTAGTAATTCATGAACAATTTTCTCAATTTCATTCTTCTGGGCAAAGGGATGATGATAAGGCCAAACATTGGGGGGGAGACTTCCCAAGATGATAGGGATGGAATGATCATGGACCCCATGGGAAGGGGGAAGTTTTGTGGGGGTTGTAAAAACAACTTGGTGGCGGGAGAGGGTAGATTGGAGGTCGGGATGCACAGAAGGTGTCTCAATAGCATGAATGGAGTGGAGTTGGGATATAATTCCCGAATGACCTCTTTTGAGGATATTTTCCATGCAATGGGAATTGATGATCTCAAGGGAGCCTGCAGTGATGCCTTGGGACTTATATCGTTGTCCCTCATGTTGGAATTTCATGGTTAAGTCCTTAAAATCCATGAGAATGGGGCCTAGAGTGCATAACCATTCAGCACCAAGAACAATGTCACAACCACCCATGTCTATAGCAAACATATGGGATTTTAGGTGATACTGACCAATTTGGAGTCGCACATTTTCACATCGTCCCCCACATTTCGTGGAACCACCATTGGCAATCATGATTTGAAAATTATTAACGGAACGGATGTAACAATTGAATTCTTGGGAAATGTGGTGATGAATTAAATTATGGGTGCTACCACTGTCCACAAGGATGATGACTTTATTATTTTTTATGTAACCAATTAATTTGAAAGTCTAGGGAGCAGAGAAGCCAGTGAGGGAATTAAGTGAAATCATTGGTTCAACTTTGGGTGCGTCAGAGGGTGGGATGAGGTCAAATGGTGGGGGTAGTTCCTCCACAAGAAAAACAACTACATCTTTTTCAGACAGATCCATAGTCACAGCCATAAAAATATTTTGTTCCTTACACTTGTGCTCAGGAAAATATTTGTCGTCACAATTATAACAAAGACCCTTGAGTTGACGCACAACCATTTAATCCTTGGTTAATTTATGGATCTTGAGGGGAGTTGGAGGAGGAGAAAAATTGGTGGGTTTAGGGCGAGGAGGAAAGGAGGGTTTGTGGGTCTGGGAAGAGACAATCTGTTGGGATTCCTTGGCTCGTCAAGTAGCTTCCAACCAAGTTTGGGGGCATGGCATGAGAACATGGGCACGAATTTCATCTTTGAGGCCACTAATCAATAATTCCCTAAATAAAGAATCTGATATGCCCTCCGTTCTGAAATCCAAGTGCTCAAATGTGGTAATAAATTATTCCACTGTCTTAGACTACTTTAACTTGGTCAATTGACCTAAATGGTGGGTGTCAAATTCAAAGTGGTCATAAAGTTCGGCCACAAACTGTGTCCAAGCAACATACCCTTGGTGTGCCTTTTTTCACCATTGCCACCATTCCCATCATTATAGATCCAGATGTAGGACACCATAATGAAGCTTGGCTAAATCATCAGTAATTCCATGCAAAGAGAAACAATGTTCCATTTGGGTGACCCAACCTGTAGGATCTAAGCCATCAAATTTTTTCACCTCAATTCTAGGAGGGCAGAGGTATATGGAAAAGTGGGTAGTATGAGGGCCTTGGTAATGGGAAGAGTCATGGTCATCCTGGTAAGATGGTTGTTTAGAAGAGGAAGGGTTCTAGGAATGGCCCAGGAAGTGTTCTTTGAGGTCTTTGATGTAGGAACATTGTTCTTGGAGGTATTTGATGTGGGAAAATTGGTCCTTGAGGATCTCAATAGTTGAATTGGTGGAGCTAATGTTGGCAGTGAGATGCTTGATGTCGTCCTTGTGCTGATGGTTGTCAGAAATCAAGGTATTGGGTTCTTGGGCTCATGTGGTATTCATTTTGACAATGGAGCAAGAAAATGGTATAGGGGAAACAAAAGGGGTCAGAAGGGGTGGATGGGACCACGAAGAAAAAAGGGTGTCAAATGATAGGTACCACTGTGATCAGGGTGAAAAGGGGGATCCAAAGGGATAGGAGCCAAATAAGGGTGTCAGAGACGGGTCGAGTCCACAAAATAAAATTGTGTTAAAAATGAGAGGTATCACTGAAATCGGGGCGAAGAGAGGAACCCAGTGGGATAAGTCCCAAATAAGTGTGTCAGTGAGACCGCTATACTTTTACTCCTACAGAGTTATACTCTGGCCTGAATAATATTGCAGTGATGAAATGCCCAAATGCTTAACATGAAGAAATGTGTAGTAACTTTGCAATAAGAATGTAAGAGGCACAGTTGCGCGGCAATAGATCTTTTTGTTTTGTGTTTCCGTCCCAAGGGTTAGGTTATTTAAGGGTTCTACAGATAAGGGTTTACCATGTGCTATATATCTCTGATATATGTGCATGGTCCAACAGTAGTACTTGGCCCAATATCTCAAGGCACCAACGAAGGAGGCTAGACCATGCCCTTAGTCATACTACCAGACTACCCAGGTACTAAAGAGTATCTTCCCGAGTGTTTTTCTCAGTGTCACTATAGAACTCTAGGCAGTCGATTGGTTTATCTATGAAGGGATTCAGGAAATCTAGGTCGATCTGTATATAGGTGTTTTCAGATGCGCTACCACTCGAAGGGATACCAACAAGGGTTACAAGGGTAGCCAAAATATGTGCACTTGAGTACCACTTGTATGTCCTGCGTGTATGACTCCTCGACTGCGGATTTATGCGTGTAAAGACATATCTTTGTAGCTTTAAGACGTCGGAATACGTCTCTACCCTGGAAAAATTTAACCCACAATTTTTTGTCGAGGAAGGTGCACTCATACCACTTCTAATATTCCAATTATAAAATAGTATGCAGAACATAAATATTTAGCTAGAAATGGAAAAGAAACAATGATATAGCCATAAAAATACCAGAATAACACCAAAAAGAGAACTTTGATTACTGATAGCAATGTTCACTTGCCTCTTCAAGGGGGCAACCTCCAGCAAAGCAGATCTCTATTACAATAATATCCAAGACAATATTTCCCATACCCTCTGCTTCTATTTATACTAAATCTATCTATCCAAAAGAACAATCTAGAGGAAGATCCTTCTAGAAGCAGAAGCTTCTATTAGGTCTTCTTACATTTGACTTACTCTTCCTTATTGCTAGGCCTTATTAATATTGTCCTTTATTTCATGGAATTATATTATTCTATCCACGTGAGGGGTTAGGGAGGTTAGGTCCCTAACACTGTACCTCCAATATGTCAAGTTGGATGATATGCATGAAAGACTTTATAGGATTCACATTCAATCTTTTACACACCAAGTATGGAACGACATTAGATGAAGACCCTAAATCAACCAAAAAATAATGAACGGTATGTTTAAAAATCTCAAAAGTTAAAATAAAATAAGGGTTTTGAGATTTTGAATTCTCTCAGTGACATCATTCACTACTGCCTTCTTCTTCATGGTAGCTAGATCATTCAATGTATTAATCAACAATTTATGTTGTTGGTCAATTCTCAATAAATCGTGGAAGGAAATGTTTACTTTTATTTTCTTCATTTCATCAACAATATTGTATTCCATCTCCAAAATTGAAGGTATTGAAGGTTTAGCATTGGCTTTTGTCTTCGTCACTATGGGAGAAGAAGAAGGATTAGTTTATGTGGAATTTTGATTGCTTCTAAGTGGATAATCTCTTTTTGTTATCGATCCTTGAGGGTTAGCTCAGTTGGTCAAGAGACAAACATGAGAACTCTCCCCTAGTGAATTGGGGAGGTCATGGGTTCGACTCTCTAAACTCCCTTGGGGTTAGCCTCCATTAACAGGGCTAAGAATTTACCTCGGTTACCATCCATGGATCATGGGGAAGTACTTGAAGGGTTTTCCACAAGGATTTCCTTTGAAAAGGATAAATAAATATATTTTTGTTGTCTACATTGCATGAACTTCTTATACAACTTCGTATTCTTACTCATCCACAATATTAGGAAGCACGTCTCATAGCACCATTTCACATTCTTCTTCTTCTATGTTTTCTTTTATGTATTTTTTAGTTGTAGCATCTTGTTGTACACCTTCATTAAAGATATGATCAATGGCATTGATAAATTGTGGACATGTCTTCTTTAAGTGGTTGGCTTGATGTATGTGGTGGAAGTGGTCCATAGCTATACCATATACTCTCATAAGAGTGTTCATCCTAGATGTCTCTAGAGGCTTAGATTCACTTACTTGAAAAATGGCTTGAAAGACATTTTTCCTAAACTTCCTTCTTCACTTTTCTTCTTCAAATCCATGAAGTCATTTGATAATTTCTAAAAAACTCACTGCAAGCTTTCCATGTTTGTATTTGAATATTTATCCTTAAAGTTAGTACTTGGATTTGTTAGTGTTAATGATTTCTTTGTAGTGAAAGGACTCTTCTTCTCCTACAAAATAGGGTTTCCATTTAAACTCATTATTTTCTTTTTTACTTTGTGATCTTTTTCAAAAGAAGTTGCCAACTTATCCTTACATGATCTCTTGATGAACATGGAATTTGACAAAGGAATAGTAGTGGAACAAAACTCCACCAATATGTCCTCGAATAGTCTTGATCCAGTTGGAATCTTATTCAATATAGTGGTGAATTTTTTATTTAATTATTTAATTATTTTCTTCAACTTTGTCTTCAATCTTGATAATTATAAGAATAACATTGTTAGAGTTCTTTCATCACCGAATTTGGCTAAGTCTTCTTGGTTTTCAACATTGAATCTATTTAAACAAGTTATTCGCTTTTTTAATGATATATTTGATATCCATAGCAACACTTGGATTCCATGGTCTGACCTGAAAAATATGTTTGGTAATTCCGACAAGATTATTGTTGATAGAATTTAGGGGCTCATCCCAAATCACTTACAACTTAAACTTGGCCTCCCAACACCCCATGCTTGGTGGAAAGACTAGAAAAGGGGCAAGGCCACTACATTCACTTAATACAAGTTGGCCTACATGAGCTACAAGTAGTTGTGTTCGAAGCAAGGCCTTGAAGGTCAACTCAATAAGGTTTGGAATCTATGGTCAAAACCAAAGGCGTCGTTATTTCACTTCAACAATATATGGAAACTTGTTATTTAACCTAAAAAATATTTTTATGCCTTAAGCTTGGTGGTGGGTGATATCCCTATTGATAAAATATTAACTTACCTAGTGATTCTTAACCCACATTGTTGATAATGTGGGCAAGCCAAAACCCTAAAACACATCTTTTCATTTTTTTTGCTTAAGGTTTGGGCATGGGTTGAGTTTGTGTGTCAAGAATTATTACGTCCCTCCCTCTCTTAACGAGTTGCTTTATTAGGCAACTAGCTACCTTGGGCTAGATAATTCTAGGGAACTTAGATGCTTTTCAAAGTTGTCATACTCTTTTGGATTTCAAAGCAACATAATAATACTTTGTTTAAAATTGATGTGTTGTCTCACCAGTTTTGGTGGTACAATGCAACACTTATACATGTCAATTTGATTATGAAGATTGAATTGTAGTCTCAAAAGGTATTCTTATAGATGAAATACCTCCGGCAACTTCTAGATTACTAGCATGGGACCTATTGTACCATGAGAAAGTACCTTAGACACCTTTTGTGTGTACCCCCTAGGAGTGTTTGATCAGTTGGGCCCACTTAGGCCTCCCTCTTGGCATGGTTCAACTACCTACATGTATGTTAGCTTGGTTGGTTTGGTCTACAGTGGGCCCTACCATCGTCTAAGTTGACGGGTTTGGGAAAGGTGTGAGAGAGTATGCAGTCAAACACCTAGAACCTCATAGGAAAAGAAATAGTTTCTTGCATTGGCTCTAAATATATCAAAGGATCATATGCCTATGGGTCCCTCTACTTACAAGAAAGTCCCTAATGTACCCTTAGATACTAATCCTTCAATCATAATGCAGGTCAATGTCCTTGATGATCATGATCGGCCTCCTCCAGTGTCCAACATAACTATTTCTTAGTGTTCTCTTATTCATGCATGTGACCTTTGTGTTTTATGCTCTAAACCATGACTCTTTAGACTATATTCACCTAATCCACATGTTATTTTGTATCTAACTTGTGACCTTAACTTCATGCCAAGCTATTTTGGCCTCAATTAACCCCATTTTTTAGTTTTGTAGTACTAACTATGAACATTGTTATGATAAACCACCTTTTTTATTAAAGTTTGTACATATTGCATAGTAATAGAGTTTAAAGGAAATTTATTAACCAAAAAACATGAACTTGAATAAATTTAAATTCAAGATAAATTATATTTATTTATATTATATTTCCTTAAAAAGGCTTTAATTTTTTATTTTTTTAAGATATTAGGAATGTAATAGGGATCTTTTTAGAGTATATTAAGGATGGTTTGGGCACACTGTATATGAAGGGTTTTTTGTGAGAGAACAATCATCTTTCAACATTGATAATGCAATGCTCTTTAACATTAACTGATTGATTATAATTTATTTGCATTCATGAAATTATGAATTTTTTTTTAATATTATTACTATTCATAGTAAAGAACATTTACTATTTCATAAAATTATGATTTTTTTAATGAAAAAATATTTCTTTCTTTTAAAATATATTATTACTATTCACAATAAAGAATAAAATTGAAATTTATTTTTTCACCTGAAAAGTTCAAAAGATATCTTACAACTTTACCTACAAAAATATAGTTAATAGAACTTGACATCATACTTTCAAACTTACCTAAAAACTTTTGCCTAATTTTGATAATATTCTTAAAATTAACCTACAAAAATTACCACCCTTATTGAAAACCCAACCCAAAATAAAAAAAAAATTAATCACATCACATCATTCCAAACTATAATGTATTTTTTTTCTTGACATATTATTTAATTAAATGATTTTTTTTACTTAGATATTTTTTATTTAATATCTATTTAATTAAATGATACAATATAATAGTCTAAAGCTCAAAAGACGAAGTAACCACCCTTTTAATTTTGTATATAATACAATATAATAATATGCTCCTTAATAGATTCCTAAGTAAGCTCCACATCTCTAAAGTGTACATGATTTCTTCAATCAAACATTATCTAAAGTGTTGTGCAAACATCCTCGAGCATTACCTAGCAGAGTCATCGCACTTTATATGAAAAAGACTTTAAAGGGGCATTGGGTGCAACAATTGAGGGATGGATCTAGTGGCACTAGACTTTGGCCACCTGCATGCACCATCCATGTCAGACAACATGGTAGGTGCATGTAATTTGTTCGTACATAATTAAATTGAATTCTAAAAATGTTGGTATTAATTATGTATCTTGCCCCCTTTTCCCAGGGGAGGAAGGTAAGAAAGTGTGAGCCTGTGAGAATGGAACGGAACTTACCTTTCTTATCAATTTGGTTTGGGTAATCAAGATCTTAAAAGTGAAATTTTGTCTAAATCAACTTGTTTTAGTTCTTTTAGGGGGAGAAATAGAGAACCTTACCTTCTTTATAAATAGGGGAAGAAATAGAGAACCTTACCTTCCTTATAGATAGGGGAAGAACCTTACCTTCCTTGTAGCTTCCTTATAGATAGGGGAAGAAATAGAGAGAACCTTACCTTCCTTATAGATAGCTTAGGTCATTAATTATGTAATTTTTTTTATTAAAAAAAAAATTCAATGAAAAAAAATAATATATTAGATATTTTAAGATGAAATAAAAATATCCTAGCATGGTGTTGAATTGACACTCCAAAGGATCAACTCATTTCATTGGTTGAAAAAAGAAGAGTTAATAAATACTTCTTCGGTGTACTTACTAATATTCATTATAGTGATCGTGAAAAAACTAACATTATTTGTCATTCAAAGAGTATATTGGTAACGATATTTACAATCAATAAAGGAAACTAAATAGATTGTTTAAGAACAACTCCAAGAAATTCATTTTACTAGTTGGAACGCTCCTAGAAGTTGCGCAGCTTTCAAAAATTGTATGTGATCTCTCCAGCTATGGATCCATTTTCATTAGTTGTATCCGTGACAAGAGAGCCTTCATGAAGAAGAAATGCTTCTCTTGAGAATCTATCCATGTATTCATTTAATTCCTTGTAAACATGACTAAAAAATAGATTGCCAAAGGAATTTTTTGATTATGTGATATTTTCTATAACTAAGAGGAGGAAAATATTTTGCATATTTGACTTCCCATTTGCCCAATCAATGGCCAATTTTCTATCCCCATAGACCTGTAGATTTCTAACTCATTTTCCAGCTACCAACTTTAACAAGATCCATAAGGCACATAGTTCTGATTTGTTATATGTTCCTTCACCAAATGTTTCTTTAAAGTAAATTGATTGGTTTTTGGATAGGAATAAGATACCACTTGAGCCACAATTGCTCGAAGAACCTTGGCAAGGTCCATGAAAGAATCTCCAAGGCTTGGACAATTCAATATTAGGTTATTTAATTACTCTAAAGTTCTTTTTTTTCATAGGTGCCCAAGTACCAACATAAGAATACTTTATTTGGAAACATACATGTATTGGGATGATGTATTTGACTCCAAAGGTCGTGTTATCTCTAGCCAACCATAATTCCCAAGCCACTATGCAAGGTAATGCTCTATGCTCTATAACTTCTTTTTTTCTTGCACCAATTCTAAAACCATTCTATTGTAATCTCATTTCCCGTCTTCACTTGATAAATTCAATGCTTCACTCTATACTTCTCTTGAAAAGTGACAATCAACTAACAAGTGGTCAACAAATTATTCATTTATTTTCCAAAAATGCATTTGCTAGGACCCTCCCAGGTTATTTTTACTATTGTCCATGTGACTATTTTATTGGAGATGGCTAGTCAAAAGAACATTCTAGTTTTTAGAGGGCATCCCGACTTCTAGATAGTTTTGCACCACCATGCATTTTCACCTATAGCTTCATCTTTAATACTGGCCTCATATCCTAATTTAGTAGTGAAGTTGCTTATGGATTTATTCTTGGAATAGAGAATATCATCTTCTTCTGCTTTTAAATGTATTCCACTTAATTTGATTTTGTGAATGTAATCATTCCATTCTACAACTATCTCTCCTTGAATACCAATCTAAACATATGATTTCCAACCATAACTCCACACTATTCTCATTTTTGGGTCCACTGCAATAGCCAAGTTTTTGTTCTCCTTTCTATGGAGAATGTTAATAAGGGGTTCTAATAGCATGTAAGATTATAAACATCCTAGCCAAGGATCCTTTCCTATCTTTACTTTGATGTCTTTCCATATTTTCTAAACTAACTATTTTCCTATAGAGAAAATGTTGTTACCATTATTTTCTAGATTATTGAATCCCCTCCATATCCTTTAACCTCCTTTCTTATTTACTCCTCTACTAAGATTGGTATAATGTATTTTGCCAACATTATTTTTCCCTTGAGGCCTTCATTGTGCATCAATCTCCACATGATTTTGGCTACTAGAGATAATCTAAACATGCGGATATTCTTTAGCCTGGTTGACCAAAATTGGTCACTTATATTTTCTTTCTCTTGGATTAATAAAAAAAAATGATATCGGAAGATGAAAAATCTTGAACTATTATAAGTTAATTGTGTAGCTCTCACTCTCAGCTTCCCCACACATTTTTCAGATCGGAAATCCAAGTTTGTATGCTCAAGATATCTAGGTTTAAAGTTTAAGCGGAAAATGGTGCCTCTTCCATGTGGAATAAATCTAATTTCTCGGACACATATCCAAATTTTCTCGGGCCCAAGACCCTTGGTTTCTTCAATTTCTTTGTTTCAAAAACCATAAAAATCTTCTATTATATCTCTCACGAGCACTTGTTGTAATTCTCCACTCTTCTCTCATCTCTTTTACAATACTACCTCTTCCATACTTAGTCTCATTTTCAAACTCTTCTCCTCTCCTCTCCTATATTACAACTCTTCTTTCATACTCTACACTTAGAATTTTCTCAATATCTCTCTCTCTATACTTCACTTCACCTCACCTCACCTCACTCCCTAATCCTTCCCCAATCCTTACATTTCTCACCCCCCTCACTTCCGCTCCCCTCAAATTACCCCCTCACCCTCTCCATTCCCTTGCCCCTTATTCCCCCCTCTTATTTCATACTTCAATTTATTTTTATTTTTTCGATCGTATATTACAACTCTTCTTTCATACTCTACACTTAGAATTTTCTCAATATCTCTCTTTATACTCCACCTCACCTCACTCCCTAATCCTTCCCCGATCCTTACATTTCTCACCCCCC
>JZKD02S1692999.1:42114-59218 GCA_000966675.3 Picea glauca | reverse complement strand
CTTCCTCCAAACTTGTGCCTTGCTTCTATGTAGATGGGAGAGTGTGACTGAGTGAACAAATGAGACAAGAAGTCATCTATTTATAGTCTTCCTAGCCACTAGACTGGGTTGACTTCTTCTCTGGACATGTGTCTTTTCATTATTAATTTATTCTTTTGGGTCGACTTCTCTTCTAGGGTATTTCAATATTTTTCCAATGGATCTGTTGCTTCCGTAATCTTCTTTGCATCTAAGAAAGGTCATCTAGGAGGGAAATATCCTCCCACATATACCAAAACATCAACATTCCCTCTTAACTAGGGAGGCATCTTTCATGATGTCTTCATATAGTAGTCCACTGACTACTCTCTAATCGACTGGTAGCACACTACTGCCACAATGCCATCAGTAGCTCAAATCGACAATCTCTGCAATCAAGTAGCACTCAACTACTCTCAATGTGAGCTGGTAGTCTCCATGGCAGTCATCTAGTAACTCACGGCTACTACAATGCCATCTAGTAGAACATGATTGTGTCGATCCATAGTAGTACATAATTGTTATCTAGTGGTGAACAACCACTCCAAGTAGCACATAGTTACTATCCAGAGACACAATGTCTCTCACCTGCAATCATCATGAAATACAATAGTCTATGTGATTATGCAGTAATCATCTTGTGGCACACAGCCACTACAATATGCCATCGTACATAATCATAGTCTACCACCTCCATGATTATGCAACAATCAACCAGTAGCACACAGCTACTACAATATGCCCTCAGCCATAATTAGGATCCATATGACTATGCATCAATCAACTAGTAGCACACAACTACTACAATATGCTCTCAGTCATAGTCATACCTATGATTATGCAGCAATCAGCTAGTAACACACAATTACTACAATATGCCATCAGCCATAATCATAGTCGATGTCTCTATAACTATGCAACAATCAGCTATTAGCACATAGCTACTACAATATGCCATTGGCCATAGTTATAGTCTCATCCAGTACCACGAAGTTACTCCCATATTCCTCATGACTATGTGTGTGATGTTTATTTTCTCATCAGGTCCAACAGTGCATTACCCCCTCAATCGCAAGACTGATCCAGGGAACCCTTGGCCAGAGGGGTTAGCCGGCATGAGAAGAAACAACACACCTCCCTCTCATTGAGAGTGAACATTCAACACATCGAATCTTTCCACTCCCAGTCAAATCAGTGTGACTAATAAGAGAAAGACTATGCATGGGCCATTCACCACTAGCCAAATCAACATGGCTAATCCTATGAGTGAATGTATCATTCTCCCTTGTTCAAATCAGCATGACCAATCTGGGAGAATATATGTTTGATGCTACTCATTTGTGGATGTGTACTGGAGCTTCACAACTCCCTTCTGCATCATGTCTTGGTTGAAGTCCTCCAAGAAAATTTTGAAACCACGTTGTTGCAGAACTTGGAATATTGGTTGTTATATACTTTGCTTATGTTGTATTGAGTGCCACTATCATCTGCTTCCTACTCAACCATGAGATCACATTGATCCCAAACTGAAGCAGCAACCGCCAAAACTCTATCAATCCACTGCACTCCCTGCCCATTCAAAGTCTGTATAATATTGCAGCTTCACATCTCCATCTGAGGCATATCCCAATCCATATTTGTTTGTACCACGTAGGTATCTCAACAAAATGTTTTTTTGTCAATTGATGTACATGTCTTGGAATCAAGGTAAAAGGTCCACATCCCAATCCTTTTGACTAGATTCCTTCACTGAAATAAGGGAATCCTCCCAAGAGGTCTCATATCTCCTCAAAGTCTCTAAAGATTTTGATATAAACTCTTGTCTGTCAGTCCTAGAGAATGTCTCTCCCATATGAATCTGAATTTGAATATGAAAATGAATCATTTTTTAATGAAAGTCTCTAAGCAACTAACTCTCTTTGAGATCAGGCTCACTATGAGTCTGGATTCTCCATCTAAAGCTTAACTGCCTTTGAAGCAATGGAGTCATATGCTTCCTCTGCATGTGTTGACCTCTTCTTCTCCTTCATTACATGAATGTGTAAAAATCTATGTCTGGATAGTCTGCTTCATGTTGCCTCCTGCAACCATCATCATATCTCCCTCTCAGATTTATTACCTGTGACATGCCTAGAACAAGAAACAAGAACAACAATATCTCCATGGTAGCCTCCACAGAATTTACAAGATAACCTGCCTGAAACAAGGTCAATAACCAAGAGCATCTCCTAGAGGAAATCAATTTATCTTGTAAACAAGTGAATTATTAATGTGATCATTCACCTAATGGTAGTTGTACCAACAATAATCAGGTGTTTACTAAACAATTAATAACAATAGCAACAATAAAATTCTAAAGATTGATATTCTAGTTACAACACTTACTTAAACTTCATCAATATAAAGAAACATCAAACCTGAAATGCAAACCACACTATTGGCTAAAGGACATACTCTTCATCATGTTCTTCAACATCTGCTACATCTGCATGGTGCTTCTTCTTTCCCTTTTCATTTCTAAGAGGACATTGTGCAACATAATGTCCAATCTCCTTGCAGTTGTAGCATCTAATATTTAACGCATCCTTCATGTAGCGTGGTTTCTTAGGCTTTTTTGGATTGCCTTCTTCCCTTTCCTTTCTCTTACCCACTTGGTAAATAAGTGCTTTATTTTCATCATCATTAATCTTATGTGATTTGGATATCAACCTGAATTCTTCTTGGGTACATTCTATCCACAGCTTGTCAAATTTGGGCAATCTTCTTCTGGCGCAAATCCCTTGAAAAAATGGGTCCCAAGAGGAGGAAAATCCATTGAGTGTAGTAGTCACGAGTTCATCATATTCTACTATATCTCCAATGGTTTCTAGTTGGTCCTTAATCCCTGAGATCCTCATGAAATAGATGGCTATTGTATCTGAATTGTTAATGGTCACGTTTCTAAGTTGATGTCGTAGAGTAAGATTCTGACCGGTATTATTACTTTCATAAAGTATGGTTATGGAATCAAACATTTCCTTCAGTGTCTTCAATTCTAATATATTAGGTATCAAATGATCCTTTATTGAGTCTGTCAAGATCCTCTTGACCTCGACCTCATTCTTCCTAAACTTTGCTTTGGCATCTTCTTCTTCTGGTTCCGGAATTACCTGCTTGACATGATCCAATAAATCATTCTCTTCTATAATGAAGAGAACTTTGTGCTTCCAAGAACTGGAGTTGTCTGCTCCATCTAATCTATCTTCAACTCCCATGTTGGTTGACATTTTTCACTGGTAGAAACCCTAGCACTAAAAAACCTCAATTTTTCAAACTTTACCAAACTATGCATTGAAGGTTTCAAGGGGTGTGCTAGGTTATGGTGCATTGATCTATGAAGGAATTATCCCCAACAACCTTGGGATAGTGCTCAATGAGCTTGAAAAAGTTTTGCAGTTGCAGGGTGTTGCAAGGTGTCATTGTAGCAATCTTCCTTCCAATGGTCAAATTGTTCTGAAGGTAACCAGCTTTGAAACCATGTTAGATTTTCCTTATTTACAGAGCATTAGGTTAATTTTGTTCTTTTGCTTCATTATCATTAACATATATATGTATCATGTACTAAGCAGTAGCAGCATAAACAAGAGACAAAAAGAACACAAGAGATTTATCCTGGGAAAACTCTAAATGGGGGGAAAACCCAACAACCTTTCTTAGATAGGTTACATTCACAAAGCAAGTCCAATCAGCTAAACCCTAGCACAAGTGCTAGATCAACTAGAAATACCACCACTTGCAGCAGCAGCACCATACAAATATAATGCACCTCCTCAAGGAGTAGCGCACTAGAGAGAGATACCAAAAGATCGAACAAGAATAAACTGTACAGTTGAATCTATTACGTCACTTCCTCCAAACTTGTGCCTTGCTTCTTTATAGCTGGGAGAGTGTGAGTGAGTGAACAAATGAGCCAAGATGTCCTCTATTTATAGTCTTCCTAGCCACTAGACTGGACCGACTTCTTCTCTAGACATGTGTCTTTTTATTATTACTTTATTCTTTTGGGCCAACTTCTCTTCTAGAGTATTTCAATATCTCTCCAATGGATCTCTTGTTTCCATAATCTTCTCCACATCTAAGAAAGATCCTCCCAAAGATACTAAAACATCAACACTCATGAGGTTTCTATTTCGTTCCTAATGGATTCAAGCATCAACAAGCCCCAACCACGATATTACTTTGGTCTAGATAGTTTTTTCCAATTTACTAGGGGAATTTTCTCTTTTTCTCTTTTGCTCGTCTAAAAAAAGTCTTTATATTATTGCCCCTTCCTCCCAATGAATTTTGCTTGTGTGATTTGAATTACACGAGGATTTTGTCTTTTATTTGACTATCATGATAGGTATTTGGTGCTTATGCTAATAGGTTGCGAGTTGAGTTTACAAGGTGTGATATTTAGAAGCTTGATTTGTGTAATGTGTTCCAATTTAAGTCAAGACACAACATCCAATACTCAACCCTGCCTTCTCACAACATTGTTCAATTTGTTGGGACAGTTCCAAATATCATCTTCTTCCTAAGATATATTATAATTTAATTTTATCAATTGGGTGTAGCTCAAGTAGTTGTGAGGGAAATTGTTAACCTTCCCACATGTGTCCAAATCCCACTTTGTGACATGTTTGTTCTTTTTTATTTGATTTTTGATGATCTATATATGATCTATTCATGATTTGTTTCATTGGCCTTGGGCCAAGAATATTAGGGTTTACCCTAGGTACCATCCTCAAAATGAGGAGAAGTGTATTGGTGACTACCCCCACGATATGTTACTCCAAAAAAAAACAATTTTACAATATGATGAGGTGGCTCTACAACTCAACACCCCTCTCTTTGACTATCCTTCTTATGTGTTGCAAGGGGAAGGTTAATGTTCAAAACCCTTATGAAAACATTAAACTATAAAAGTGAAGGTAGAAATAAAGGTTATATATCAAATCTTTTATTTCTAGCTTAAGATTGTTTGTTTTAATGCCTTGAAGTGGGAAAAATTATCCTTGGTACACATTTGCAAAAGTGTAATCTTGTTTTCTTTCACTCATAATATTTTCACGTTATGCTCTTACTTAGAGTCTTTKCTTTTTGGAAGMAATTTTTTTTCATTATTTCATCACAGGGTTCATAAATCTTGAATTTGATTTTATTGGTCAAAACTATTATACTTGGAAGTAAAAAATGGAAGATGTGGTTCATAGTTGTGGAAGTAAAAAATGGAAGATGTGGAAAATGGAAGATTACTAAGAACAATGAAAATGAACAAAAAAAAAAGAGATGATAACAAGGGAGATTCCTTATAAATTCAGATGAAGCTTAAGGTSTYGTATGCTTCTATATGGAAAATGAGTCATGATTCCATATTCAAATCTAAGGATATCTTAAATGCATGGAATTGATTTGAATTGGATTAATATATWCTTTGACATCTTTTTTGGTACTTTGTAGTGGAAAATTGGAGCTATTGACTTGTAGGGAACATTTTAGGGGMAAGTCCTATTTTGGAGATTTTGAGTCCGAAACTTTTTGGCCTATTTAGGGAATTAAATAGTCATTTTTTGGGTCAAAACTTTGTGGACAAAGTCCCCAATCATATGACATTATTCTACACATTGAAAATTTTCCAACAACATAAAGATCACCTCAATCAAAGTTTGTATGAGGAAGTTATGCCTCCCTTGAGTTGACCTATGTGTTTAACCATCATGGTACCAATTATTCCCATTACTCACACATGTGGATTTAGTCACATGTGTACTTCAAGAATATTATAGAGGGTCCAAAACCTTAACCCTAATCAAGATTTAATAGGTGCAAAATCCCTAACCCTGACCCTAGATGAATATTAGGGAATTTTTTTACAACGGACCACTAGGAAATGAAGTGGTTCCATTCTTGTTGTATTGATTCATTATTCCATAATTGAGCAACGAAAAGAAGTGTGATATTGTGAGTTGAGGAGAAGAAGTAGAAGACCCTATAACAACCATAATGTCCATGTCAAATCTTTCTTTGTATTTGCATTTCATACATGAGAAGAAAAGAGCAAGGCATAGTCCTCACCTTCTAGTGAGGTTTCCCCATATTAGGTTTCCTAAGTTATATATTGTGTTCATGGTGTCAACAACGTGGTGTTTATTGTTTTATCCCCTTTTGTTACATCTCAGTTTATTTCATTAGTTTGAGTACTACACTTGTAATATTGAGTTATAACAATAAGTAAACACTGAAAAAATAGAGATAGTTTGCATAAACTTGTAATATCTTTTTATTATTTAACAATAATGAGTTATTTTGCATTTGAAAGGGCCACAACATAATTGGTTGGAATTGCAATACAAGTATAGAGAAAGTAGGCTTCCACCTGTAACCAAAATTCTATGTATGGATTCCAAAAATCTTCTAAGTTATTAGTCCAAGTACTAATATGGAAAATGTATTGTCATACATATTGACCTATAATTGTAGTACATGCTAAACTAAAAAAAAAATTAAAAGATTGGCCATAGATGAACCCCACTAGAACCTAGAAGTTTTCAACCTAGTTGTCCTTTTTCTTCACCATTCCTACATGAGTTGCATGATGTGTTTTTGTTGATACTACTTCCAAGTTTGATTATTCATTGATAGCCTATAACCCAAACATAACCACTTCACCAACAGGGGTTGGATAAGTGTGCAGAGTTCCCTCCATGGGAATATGGAAAAAACTTGCTATATTTTCAACCTAAGTAGCACCAATCCTCCAATGCTATTCTACACATTAAGAGATTTTTTATGACACAAATATCACCTCAATCAGCGTTCATGTGAGGAAGTTATGCCTCCCTTGAATTGACATGTGTTTTTAACCACCATGGTACTGAGTGGATATCGCACCAACACCCATTACTCACACACATAGTGATAATAATATGGAGCAAAAAATAGCCAAGAAATTAAAATAACTAACAAAATAAGTAGACAAATAAGACGAGCAAAAAAGGCACCAAGCCAAGTCAAATAATATGTACATAAATGATACATTGATAATACAACTCAATGTAACAACCCCACAACTATATTATAACTAAACAATTGTTAAGATCTAGTTAGGACCTAGGATTATTTCTAACAAACCCCCTTTAATCTTAAGTCTTTGCAAATGTATCAGCTAAGAAATAAAGATTAGTGAAAAAGATAATAACATATCCAAGTCTTCAATCTGTAACTCGTGGTCTAAAATCTCATGAGTGTCAATGAAGATCTTCTTGAAAAACCGCCAAAAGTGGATGATGAAACCAAGTCTAGAAAACTCACTATGTAAAAAATGAGCTAGACAACCTATAGGTGTTCACTAAAGTGAACCCAAAACTGATGAGAGCGAACCCTGATGAGAAGTGAATTAGCTACACATCCCAAATCCTGAAAATGCCTAACAATCCTGAATGTACCAAGCACAAATGGAGAAGAAACAAATGTCCTATGCTAGATCCAAAGATCATCCTTGTAAATTCCAAAGACTATCAAGTGAGAAAATAATGCTCTCAGAAAACGACACACTAAAAGAACTGTCAATAATCCTGTTGACAGAAAAAAGCATCGAAAGGCATCCAAACCCTATATATGAAAATATTGTAGCCAAAAAACCTCTGAGTAGTAAACCAGGTAAATTGTTGGTACTGCTCCAAATCCTGAACCCAATTTTCCATCAAACATGTCAGACAATCCATCAAATGTTAAAAAGTGGTAAATCATCCATCTATCCAATATCCATCAAAATCCAAAATGTCAAGTGTTGAATTGTCTCAACAAAATATCCCCTAAGGAAAAAATACTTTGAAGGTCAAACTGACCAATCCAAATCCAAGTCATCAAATCCATCATCCAATTAGGAAACAAACATCATGTCCTAAAACAATCCCCGACCATCAATCATCCTGAAATCATAAACTCATCTGCAATCTTGAATCCTGAATCCATAACCAATCATCATAAACTGCAATCCTGTAAGTTAGACTTCAAAACTTGAAGATTGACATATCAATATTTCCCCCCTATTGATTGAAATGTGAGAATTCTAGATAACAATATATACTCCCCTTGAAAGTGAAAAAGGGTAATCAAACCATCTTCAAGCGGAGTCTGGAGACTCGATCTTCAACTCAAAATACTACATCAAGCGGGCCTTGATCATGCCCCGTATCATCCAATCCTAAAAAAAAAACATGTTCGTCAACTATAGAAATATCTCCAATCAAGTATGGTTGTACATGTGTATAAACTCGTTGATAAGATCGTTCCAATAACTTAACTTCCAAACTCCAATGCCAAGTTCCTAACCATTCAAAATTTACATGTTTCCTCTTAATATTTTTTCGATTCCAACACCTTTCCGAGACATGGTTTTTCTTCCCACAAGAAACACATGGGTGGAGATCAAAACAGTTTAATTCAACATGGCCAGTTCTTTGTCCAACTAAGCATCATCAACCAACAAATCCTCAATACCTATATTATTTTCAATATAACTTGGTGACAGTTTCGACATAATACAAGTTCTTTGTCCAACTAAGCATCATCAACCAACAAATCCTCAATACCTATATTATTTTCAATATAACTTGGTGACAGTTTTGACATAATACAAGTTCTTTGTCCAACTAAGCATCATCAACCAACAAATCATCAATACCTATATTATTTTCAATATAACTTGGTGACAGTTTCGACATAATACAAGTTCTTTGTCCAACTAAGCATCATCAACCAACAAATCCTCAATACCTATATTATTATCAATATCCTCAACATCTGTATCAACATCCTAATCAAGATATTATACATGTTCCTTATCAAGTTCTTCCTTCATATCAACATTTACCAAAAATACACCTCTTACAAATGTGATTGGTTTACAACAATTAGGAATATGAAAAAGGTTATCATGATCTTTTTCATATCCTAAGCTATATATGTTTCATTTGAACTATATTAACTCTTCCCGCGATTTAACAAAGTTATCTATATTTTCAACCTAATTATCATGTTGAACCTTCAAATTGTCCACTTTGTTTTGTGTCATCATTAAATGATGTCAACTACCCAGACAAAACTTTGTTTGTGTTTGAAATAGATGTACCTTTTTGTGAAGTATGCGAAAACAAGTAAGAACATTTTTTTGTTTGAAGTAGATGTACCTTTTAGTGCGGTATGCAAAAACAAGTAAGAACATTTTTGTGTTTGAAGTAGAAGTACCTTTTTGTCCACTTTGTTTTGTGTCATCATTAAATGATGTCAACTACCTCGGTCAAAAAATTTGTTTGTGTTTGAAGTAGATGTACCTTTTTGTGCAGTATGCAAAAACAAGTAAGAACATTTTTGTGTTTGAAGTAGAAGTACCTTTTTGTCCACTTTGTTTTGTGTCATCATTAAATGATGTCAACTACCCCAGTCAAAAACTTTGTTTGTGTTTGAAGTAGATGTACCTTTTTGTGCAGTATGCAAAAACAAGTAAGAACATTTTTGCATTTGAAGTAGATGTACCTTTTTGTGCAGTATGCAAAAACAATGAAAGTAGATGTACCTTTTTGTGCAGTATGCAAAAACAATGAAGTAGATGTACCTTTTTGTGCAATATGTGAAAACAAGTAAGAACATTTTTGTGTTTGAAGTAGATGTACTAAGAACATTTTTTTGTTTGAAGTAGATGTACCTTTTTGTGCAGTATGCGAAAACAAGTAAGAACATTAGTGAGTGTTCATTTTTGCATAGACGAGTAAGAACATTAGTGAGTGTTCCTTTTTACATAGAAATTGTAGATTCTAGAGTCTTGTTAATCAATGTGTGCAACATATTAAACATTATGTGAGTATTCTTTTTTGCATAGAAATTGTAGATTATGGAATCACACATTAAACAAAAAGATCCTAAGACGGGTTAGGGCGCAAAGACAAATATGCTTGACCCTAACTTCCAACAACTTCTTCTAACACAAGTATAATGTTGAGAAAAATGTCTTATGTATAAAAACCCTTATGACACCTTCATAGAAAAGCACTTTTCACTCCATGACTATAACTTAAAAATCCAATTTGTGAGATACCTATAATCTTTTGTCAACACAATACTTTTCACATCTTGACATAATATTTGAACATGGAAGTTTCGACTTGCACATGAATTGAGAGTGCAAATTTTAAATAATTTCTCAAACTCGAACCTGTCAACTTGATTTGATACACTTGGCATTGGTCACTAATAAATTTTCATCACTTCCTTGGTTAAAGTTGTTTGGAAAGACGAAATGTATTCGAAATTCAACAATTACATTAACTATATTTGACTTTTATCTTGGAGTTGATGGATTAAGAGAAGTCAGATCATTGGGATTTCGTCGTTCTGCAAATGTTTAGTCCTTTGCCTACATCAATTCCTCCAATGAACTTCAACTAACAGAGCACACCAATTAGGTGTCAAATTATAGTGATATATACCGAAAAAAAAAATTGTGGTCAAGAATGACTTATCAATAAAACTTTTGCAAAATTGGTAATATCAACCATTTGATATGAGAAATAATTAACATTTGCATTATCAACAGAACGATAGGAAAGGGAGTAGGTTAATTGGGGAGCAATCTTTCCTTTCGAGTTTGGTTTTTCAGGCAAAAAAATGGACCTGAATCTGATCAGATTTTCAGGGGTAATCTGAGTTTTGCATGAACCAAAGTTCTATGCATTTTAGAATCTTATTGTAGGAGTTTTGCTCCATTTTAAACCAACATAGATGCTCAGAAAATCGATCAAAATTATGGATTGGCCCAAAATTTAAAAACAAGCCACCAAAAAACCTGAGTTACCAGAAAAATAACTCGGAAAAAAAAATTGCTCCAGAGTTAGCCCACTCCCTATAAAAATACTCTTGATCTTCCCATCACATTTAAAACTTCAATAAACCAACCAGGAGTAAAAAGGATTCTCATCGAGAATATGTATAATTTTTAGGGTTTTACCAAGTAAGCGCTCTTGTCCTTCTCTTATCTCCACGAGGATTAGGGTTTCATGAAAGATCTTTGCTTCAAAACGTGCATGCACAGGTCGTGAGATGGAGAGCTCCAGAACCAAGGTTTACCAAATTCGAACCTCCAACCCGCCTTCTTTGCTTGCTACTTGCTCCATTCTCTATGTCCTGGTTTCAAAGCCACTTACATAGCGTTTACTACTAGCACAGCCTCAAACTCGGCGTTCGTGGTTGACGAACGCCGAAAGGTTTTCATTGTTTTCACTGAAGAACCCTAATTTACACAGCCATAAAGAATTGTTGCAGAGATGCGCGTTTCAGCAATTTATTTCTTGCACAGCCGCAAACTCTTATTTGTTGTGCATTTCAGCTATTCTTGTGCCCTTGTAAATTGCGGGACCGGCGAAATAACAGTCGAGGAGCTGGCCGCTCCACCCCTCGAATTCTCGTCATGGACAATCTCGTTCAGGCTGCTTAGGTTGGTCTAGAAAATGAAACGTTAATCACTCAGACGTGGCAATCAGCTAGCCACTATAGTAAATTTTAAATATGATCAAGTAAAAGTAAAAAATTAAGCATGTAAATGGATGTTTTTATAATAGTGAGGAAGTTAGTGGTTGAAATCACAACCATTGATTTATTGGGATGACTAAGACTAGCACAGCCTCAAACTCAGCGTTGGTGGTTGACGAACGCCGAAAGGTTTTCATTGTTTTCACTGATGAACCCTAATCTACACAGCCGCAAAGAACTGCTGCAAATATGCGTGTTTCAACAATTTATTTCTTGCACAGCCACAAACTCTTATTTGTTGCGCATTTCATCTATTCTTGTGCCCTTGTAAATTGTGGGACCAACGAAATAACAATCAAGGAGCTGGTCGCTCCACCCCTCGGATTCCCGTCATGGACAATCTCGTTCAGGCCGCTTAGGTTGGTCTAGAAAATGAAACGCTAATCACTCAGTGTCAGCGAGCCATTATAGTAAATTTTAAATATGATCAAGTAAAAGTAAAAAATTAAACATGTAAACAGTTGTTTTTATAATAGTGAGGAAGTTAGTGGTTGAAATCACAACCATTGATTTATTGGGATGACTAAGAATATTCCATTAATATTTAATCTTGTCCATACAAAACTGATTAAGCACTAAAAACCTATTAAATGTGCCCATTGTCAATAGGTGCACGCCTTTCGGCATAAATATTCCATCAATATTTAATCTTGTCCATACAAAACTGATTAAATACTAAAAACCTATTAATTGTGCCCATTGTCAATAGGTGTACGTCTTTCGGCGTAATTAATCATTGTCTAATGTAATCCTGTAAGTGTAGCTTGGATGGTTGTGAGAAATTTGTTATCCTCCCCACCCAGGTTCAATTTTCATAATAACATGAATAAAACTTAAAATGAGTATGTTGTAATGAATTCAATCCTATATATATTAAAAAGTTTTTTTTATTCTTAATTTACTAGCGAGGCAAGTGCTATTACTGGAGACAACAAAAATACTCCCTTTGTGAAAAAAAACAATGCTGTTGTATGAACATTGTTCTTCAATGTCAGAAGATAGTGAGCACATGAATTTCACCGATGAAGTCCCCGTATGATAGAGAATAGTATTCACTTATTGCGTTTATTCTCCAAAGGACGATGAATAAACAGCTTCCTTCTGGGCTGGCGATCCTCCTTACAGTAAATCGCCTTCCTTCTGGGCTGGTGATCCTCCTTACAGTAAATCGCCGGATTTTCCAACTATCCCACGTCTTTAAAAAAAGAAATCTGAACTGCTATATTTGTGCTTCTTCTGGATGATTAAATGACGAGAACATCTTCGCCTGTGAGTATTTAGCGATTCTTTTGCCTGTGCGTTTAAACTGAATGCCCGACGACGCTTTATTTCGTTGACAGATAGGCAGCATTTGCTGTTGGTTTGAAGCTTCATAAAAGGAGTAATTCATAAGTGAAATACTGCACATAGAATACTCTCAGATCCAGCCACTGATCAGGTCACGAGCAAGAGACAATGGAGGCCGCGTCCTTGTTTTGTTTGGTCTTTGTGAATAATTCCCATATTTCTGGCCGCATTTGTAGGTTGAAAGCAAAACTTTTTTTTTAATTGCAAGCACTTCTTCCGCAAGTCGCTTCTATACTTTACCAAGCTGAGGTCGATCGAGGGCTTTTCTGTTCAACACAGATACACACAGGTCGGCCGCACCAAACAGATCATGTTTTCATTCCTCTTTTCAATCCTTTTACGTGAGAATGCAAATTGCTTATTAAATTTAAGCTCCTGCATGTGAGTTCAACAAACCATTTGGTAATGATTGCAAGCAAATGAGTACGTACAGGTCGAACCAGCAGGTTAGGGTTTTAGATCAGATTTAGATTGCGTTGCTCTTCCTTTCAATATTTGTTGTCAAGTAATCTAATAGAAGAAGATTTCAAAAAAAAATTCCAATAGTTTAGCAACTAATTATTACAAACATAACGAAAACGTAAATTGGCTGCAATATCATTCTATTTCCATTCAAACCATTCTGCTCCAAATTTCCATGATTACAATCTAGGTTAATTTACCTCCTCTTCTCTCTGCCTCTATTTCTCCTTGCGCTCTTCCCTCTTCTTCAATGGCAAATGACATCTCGCTCTTCTTCAATCACAACCTTTTAGATTATAAGGCTCAAGGCCATTAGATCATATGCGTTCTCTGATATCACATGATAAAAATGTGAATAAAAAAATGGTTAATAAAGTAAAATAACTAACAAAATCAAGAAGACACTATCACGGGCCAAGGCTTCCATAAAGAATTTTAGGAAAGTCCTTATCAAGAAATATGGACTTTGAAATCACCTACATTATCAAGTTCAAATGGAAAGTCGGTGGAGGATGATGAGGTTGGGGTTCCCACCTAGCTTTAGGTTCAAACGAGCATCAATGGCGGATTACTGTACCAAACAAGAGTCTTGTGGAGGACTATCTTAACCAGAGAAGAGCCCGTGACTCTGAAGGAGTTCAGGAGATAGTATATTCATTATAAGAGGGTGTATTAGTCATGGCCTGATATCTTTCTGTTACTTGTCTCCCGGGGGACCCATTCTCTCAACCTTTATCGGTATGTTTTAGTGTTTTTCTCAATATATGTATTTTATCCTTTTTGGATACTAATCAAAGCTCGGCTACTGGACCGTGTCCTGTGGCGGTCTCCTGACGTTTCACTGTGAGTTCGACTGATAGTATTTTTCCACCTAGGGAACGTAACTACTCTTGCGCGTTTCAAAGAAGTGTTGACTTTATGGGCCCCGGGAGGAACATTGACATCCTTAAAGACATCAAATCACTATTGAATCCGTCGAACAAAGTAGAGTGGCACAGAGAAGGAGTCTTCAACCAAGCAGACAGTGCAGGAAAGCACATTGTCTGTCCCTCTAGACTAACTGCCTCTTTTCCCCTTCCTACTGGCGATTGTGCTCCCTACCTGGGCCCGTTATCAGGCTTTGCCTCGAACCTAACTACACTACCCACTAACTCCCCTGTCGATGTTTCATTGTTTACATGACATCTTTAGACCTCGAGTCTCCAGGAGACAAGTACTCTACAAAGAAGAGGTGGCCATAAGGTTTCAGCGAGTGACAGACAAAACGACCTACATCCAAAACCTAGTCTAATTGGGAACCGGAAGCAAGCTTGGAAGCCAAATAAGTGAGTTCGGAGGATGGTCTTAGGGGATGATGTGGGCCTCAAAGAAACCTGCAGAATGGCTTTGTGTGGAATGGTTGGTCGTCTAGCCTACTCTTACCTAGCGGATAGACCTATCTCGGATTGGGTGTTACAGAATTGAGCTCCTATCCTTGGGTATGCTCCTGAGATACTTTATCTTACAAAAGGGTGGATGGGTTTCATTTGCAAGTCCCCGGAGGATGTCTCTCTTCTACTGAACAAGTTTTGGGTTCTGGGTAGGAGTAGCCTCATGCTGAAAAGGTGGAGGGTGGCCTTTGACCCATTAACTTAGCACTTCCAACACAGACATATCTGGGTCCTATTGTCGGGCCTACCTATGCATTTTTGGAATGAAGGAGCATTTAAGGCCATCGGGAATGCCTTGGGGCGATTCATTGTTGTGGATACATTGTCTCTTACAAACTCTACCAGAAAAATGGGTAGAATTTTTGTGGAAATGAATATTCATGAGGGACTTCTGGAAGTTTTGGATATTGAATGGAGAGGGCGACACACTAAACAGAGATTACACTATCAGGGTATCCCCTTTAGCTGTAGCTAGTGTCACTATACAGGCCATCTCCAAAGGGATTGCAGTGGAAAGGTGAATGAGGAAAAGTCAAAAGATACCCTACTATAGGAAGATCCTCTGGAGTATATGATGGAGGTGGATTCTTTGGGTGATTTACCCAACCCCAGGCCAGTAGGGACAGAGTCACCCCCAGAGACTACTGACTCACTTTTGAGTAAGCTTCGCTTCTTCTGCCCCTCACTTTTTTCTTCATTATCTTTGTGGGAAAAGGAAGCCTTGGATAACTCTGGCTAGTTGTCTCGTTCAACGACAGTCGACACGGTTGTTTTGGGAGGAGGTATTGATTCTACTACTTCTAGTAGAGCCACAAGGACACCTGCACAGGGAGTGGGTAAGCAGTCTTTATTGAATTATGGTCTTAATATTGGCTCTGGTTCGACTCCTTCATCTCGGCCATCCACCTTTCCTCCCCTGCCTCACAACACCTTTCATACCGATTCAAGTTGGCCTCCTTCCTCTCGGTCTTCTAATACTTCTCCTTTACCCCTAACTAATCCTTTGGTCCTTGCTAGAGGTTCGGAACCCACTCACTCTTCCCCTCAACCCGAGCCTACTGATTCAGCCATATTAACTAGATTTAGCGAACCAGAGGAGGAGGCTATTGACCTCAACTTGGTCGTGGACTCCTTGTTAAACCCTAGTAGGGATAATGTAGCTACAGTTCTTCCTACCTATTTTGGGAAAATGATTTTAGAAACCCCGGGATCCTCGAAGGTGACTAGTTCAAAATCACTTCCGGTGAGAGATGGGAAAAACTCTGTGTGGTCCAGAAGTATAGCTCTTAAACTCTCACCTTTGAAAACTAGAAGCAGTCGGAAAAAAATTTCACAACCTTCTGAAATAACTACAAAGAATACATCTTCCAATGACAATGGGCCTCTTCGAGCAATGAAAGCCCTGGCCAGGGAAAAGTAATGTTACTGCTCTCTCTGAATGTTCGAGGGATTGGGGGCACCCTCAAAGCTGCTTCCTTCTGTCATTTGATGGATCAAACGAAACCTGAGATTGTATTTCTTCAAGAAAATCCGGTATCCACTCAGAAAGCTAGAGATTTCTTTTTTATTTTCCGCCCTTCTTGGGCTATTTTCTCTGTAAATTCAGTGGGTACTTCTGGGGGTCTACTTGTAGCTTGGGACCTAAGTTTTTTTTTATCTAACTCCATTTCTCACAGTAGGTGGCATTCTCTTAACAAGTAGGAGTATTTTAAATAATCGGGAGATTACTCTACTTAACATTTATGGTCCTTGCTCAACTCAGAAAACTTTATGGAGCTCAATGGAAGACAGTGGCATTTTATCGATTAAAAATTTAATCATGGCTGGGGATTTCAATCTCATTCTAAATTCTGAAGAGACTTGGGGAGGGGCACGTGCTAGAATTGACGATTATTATAGAGACGTGTTCTCCTCTAAAAACCTCATAGACATCAAAGCACCAAAGATGATGCCCACATGGCAAAACGGTCATACAGGACAACAGGCGATTGCAAGGCGGCTTGATAGGGTAATGGTTTCTGAAGAGTTACTAACAAAAATTGGCATCTACAGGACATGGGTTGAATTCCCATTTTTCTCTGATCATGCACCCATATGCTTTCAGCTGGATTTACTGTCTGAACTCAAAAACTATCCCTTTAAATTCAATGCACAGTGGCTCAAAGAAGAAGGTTTCATGGATATTGTCACCAAGGTTTGGAACGATCCTGGGTTTCTTATCGAAGGCAGCACACAAAAAA
>JZKD02S1692999.1:25034-41079 GCA_000966675.3 Picea glauca | reverse complement strand
GGTAGGGGAGTCAGACAAGGTTGCCCATCATCACCCCTCCTTTTCATCCTGGTGATGGAAGGACTTAGTTTATTATTGAAGCACAGTCTTGAGGAAGGACATATCTCTGGGATTAAGGTTTCCAGATTGAACAGAATCCTTCATCTCATGTTTGTGGACAATGTCCTCATTTTGTCAAAGGCTTGCCTAGTTGAGTGGCAAGTAATCAACAGTCTTATCAGTTTTTTTTGCAAAGCCTCAGGGCTGGCGGTGAATCTTACCAAATCTACAGTCCTTTTTGAAGGACTATCAGACCTAGAGATGAATCCCTTTAAAACATTGTTTCCCTACACATTTAGTGATCTTTCTCTAGGATTCTGCTATTTGGGTTACTTCTTGAACATTGGAGCCCAGCACACAGCAGATTGGGATTGGTTGGTTACTAGAGTTTTGAACAAGATTAATTTATGGTGCAACAGATGGCTATCACTGGGGGGTAGATACATTTTGGTAAAAACGGTCTTGGAAGGGCAATTAGTATACTAGATGTCTATGGAAGCGTTGCCTAGAATTGTTTTAAATAGAATCAGGAAATTGATGTTTCAATTTCCGTGGTCTGGTCATTCAGTTGCTCAGCATTACCACCTCTGTAGATGGGAAGTACTTTCTAGACCTAAAAAACTCGGGGGTTGGGGCTTCTGTAATCTCACCATTTTCAACCAGGCTCTGAATGCTATTACACTTTGGAGGGTATTAACTCAGCCCAGTATCTGGCAACAGGTTATTAGAGACAAATATTTACACAATGCCACTCTCCTAAACTGGATTAGACAAACTTCCCACCACTGCACTTCAGCATCGAGAATCTGGACAAGTCTTACTCGCGCACTACCAGTCATCAACCATTGGCTTAGCTGGTGTCCTAGAGCAGGCTATCAAATTGCTATTGGTCGCGACAGAATATTGGATATGGGTGATCGTTCGATACTTACTGATAAACTCTTAAATGTTCTAAAAGGAAAAAAACATTAACACGTTGGCCCAGGCTTCATCAACTCGAGATCCGGTTACTTTCACGGTGGTCTAGAGAAGCAGCGAGGAATTGGGACTATTGGGAATACAGGCATGTGCATGGAACAATTTTACATTGGAACTCAAAAAAGCCGGAATTACCCTTCAGGAAAGCGCAGAGGATAAGTTGTTATGGAGTGGAGGTGACGCATCTGGAATTCTATCGGTCAGGAACTGTTACAAAGCAATTATGTCTACACAAAACTTATCGATAAGGAGTGGTTGGCGTTATAGCATTTGGAAATGGCGATTACAGTTAAATATTATTCTTTTCTTATGGTTGGTGACCGAGCAATGCATACTAACATGGGATACTCTTCAAAAAAAGGGATGGGTGGGACCAGGATTGTGCCATCTGTGTAGAGAAGCTACCGAGGACAGTGCCCACATATTCATCCATTGTCAATTTTCACAGGCTGCCTAGTCAAATATTTTATCCATTCTGAATTTGAACTGTACATGGAGGGGCCAGGATTTAAATGAATGTATGGAATTGTGGCTTCAGAATAAAGCAATATCAAAAAAATTGCCCATCTTGCTGAGTTGGTTTATATGGCAGCGGAGGAATAAAACTTTGTTCGAAGGGAAGACACCCTCAATCAGAACTATAGTCTACAAGACTTTAAGTTTTCTCTCAAAGCAACAAACAGAGTTAAAATCGCAAGTGATCAGGTTGAGTCCAATTATTCCATTAGATGGGTATACTATGGTTTTTTTTTATGGGGCTTCCATAGCCGAGGGAACAAATTGTGGAGCAGGGGGATCATTGAAAAGATTAAATGCTCTGGAGACCAGATGGATCTTCAATTGCAGTGAAGGATCTAATACTAAGGCGGAATTAGTTGGAGTGTGGGCTACATTTGCCATGGCAAAATTCCTGGATATTCACCATATTCAGATTCTGGGGGATTCCAAAGTTGTCATTACTTGGCTAGAACAAAAATGCAAACTCCATGCTACCAATATTGAAGGCTAGAAGCATAGTATTCGGGAACCGGCGTCATCATTACAAGGCACCATCTATCATCATATTTTCAGGGATTCTAATGCGGAGGCTGATAAATTATCAAAAAGAGCACTCTTGGCACCAAAAGGAAGATTGATTTACTTCAATTGGGATGGGGAAGTTGAGAGCTCTCCTCAGTTTTTAAATATATTATAATCGGCCTTCACCCTTTATGATGGACAAAGATTGAGTATTGGCAAGCAAAGAATGGCTACCAGTCCCGAAAGTTTAAGTAACATGGATCACTGATCGGACGTTTTTGTATAAAACTAGGCTGTGATACTGTGATAGTTTTTGGAATGTGTGATTCAGTGATAGTTTCTGGAATGTGTGATACGCTTAGTTTCTGGAATGTATGAATAGTAGAAACATCATCCTATAGTCCTGAAGTATGCAAGCAATCATTGATCTTTGGATCGAACGATGTAAAAATTAGTTTAATATAATTTGTGAGATTTTTCTTCTGGAAAAAAAAGTCAAATAATATGTACATCAATGGTACATTAATAATACAACTCAATGTAAAAACTATGAGGGCATTTTTTGATATTATATCATTTGGAAAGGAAGGGGTTCCATTCTTGTTGTATTGATTTAATGTTCCATAATTGAGCAAAGCAAAGGAGTGTGATATTGTGAGTGAAGCAAAACAAGTAGAACCCTCTGTAGCAACCACATAGACCACAATGTCGATGGCAACTCCATAGTGAGTTCATCTTTCTTTGTGTTTGCATTTCATACTTGAGAAAAAAAAGAGGAAGGCATAGTCCTCACCTTCTAGTTGTGTTTTTTCGGTATTGGGTTTCCTAGGGCATACCTTGTGTTCATGGTATGGTGTTTATTGTTTTATCTTATTTTATTATATATCTCATTTTATTTCAATAATTTGAGCATTATGCTTGTAATATTAAGTTATAATAATATGCAAACACTATGAAAGTAGAGATATTTTGCATAAACTTGTAAGATCTATCTTTTTTAACAATAACAAGTAATTTTTCATTAGAAAGGGCCACAACTTAATCAATCAACATTCTAATACAAGTATAGAGAAAGTAGGTTTATGCATGTAACCAAAATTATATGTTTGGATTCCAAAAATCCTTTAAGCTATCGGTCCAAGTACTAAAAATGATAATATGGCAAGTATATTATCATACATATTGACCTATAATTGTAGATTATGCTAAAATGACAAAAAATTTAAACAGTTGTCCCATATAGGATCCCCTATAGCACCTGGAATTCTTCAACTAAGTTATCATTTTTCCTCTCCATTCTTGGAGGGGTTGTTTGATGTGTTTTTGTTGATACTACTTCCAAGTTCACCTCCCCCTTGCTAGCCCAGAATCTAAATGGAATCACTTCACTAGATGGGGGTGGAGAAGTGTGTAAAGTACCCTCCATGGGAATATGTAGAAAAATTTCTATATTATCAACCTTGGTAGCCATCGATTCCATCTTCGCTTCCATGGCCAAATATGTAGCCTCCTAGGTATGCATGTGGTCCCACGTGTTTTTTTCCATCTCTTGCAAAGATCGGAGTTGAAACATGGCCTTAACAACATGCCTCTTTCATTCATATGCTTCCACCATAAATTTTTCCTCCCGCATATGAATACCAATCACTCCACTACAAAGTCACTATACTCACTTTCTATTGACCCTTTGTAAGTACCAGATAACATGTCAAACCTCCCAACCACACCGAAGCTTACTCTTCCTCACACTTCACTAAAGAAATGCAACCGTGAATGACCATAGAACCCAAATGATACTACATGGTGCTAAAACCTACTTGACAACTTCCATAAATTCCCCTCTTATGGGGGTACAAGAGGTGGTCATAATGCACCATTCTATTGGCCTTGCAAATACAACCATATGCCTGTCATATGTGCTTCAAAGTTGGAACGATGGTCTACCTCTTCATTATGAGCCCACAATACTTAGAAAAAGGGTATGGAATCAATCTATGAAACTAAATCTAATATTCTCTAGATTAACCACTTTAAACTAGTAAGTTGAGGGGTGGAGAGATTAAGAAGGAATAGAATGATGATGGAGGAGTTCCCAACAACTATGATTTGTTTGATCTTGTGTGCCTTCATTCTTTGTATTCCTTGATATATCACCACATATTTTTCCTTGTTATTTGTAGCAACCACTAAATCCCAAGTATAATCACTTTCTATATTTCCTCTATGATCAAAAGGGAACCCCCCCCCTACCCTACACCTACCAACCCTATAAACTAGTGAGATATGCTATGACAAAATATTCCAATGGAATATCCACTATAATTTATAGATCATATCTATATTAGAGAAATTTTCTTTAGGGTTTTTTGTTGGAAATTATAGGATTCAAAAAGTGGCTTAAATAAATAAGTCTCAAACCCAATCCATGGTGGATGAGTACAATAATAATCCAATGGGATGAATTTGAGGAGAGATTTTCAAAGCTAGAAACACAAGTCTCTAACATCTCTCACAACATGGTGATCCTCAAGGTCATTGTAGAGAGCAATTTTGGACCTTCTAGGGAGTTTGGTAGCTCTAACCAGAAGTAGGATCTGATGAGAAATGTGGAGATAAAGAAGAACCAGATACATATCCAGAAAAAGAGAGACCAATTTTTAGCATCACCTTTTCCCTATATTTGTTCAAAATGGAATTAAATTGGACGTTAAACCCTATCAAAGTGAGATCAATGTTGTCAAGTTTAATCAATGGTTGCAATATTTGGAAGTCTATTTCGGTGGTCATAACATAGGAGAAGAGAAAAATATATCATTTGTTTTACTAAAGTTATAGGGCCATGCCCAAACTTGATGGGAAATCCACATGAAGATGCTTAGGATAGAGGGCGATCCCCTAGTAACTAGGAGGGAGGTGGTTAAAACCCTCATTAGGTCCTAGCTTTACCATCGTCCATAGGTATATTAATACCAATCAAACCCATCTACAATGTGCCACCCAACGTTGCAACATATTTCCTAAACAAGAGCATTCCCCATACATCAAGGACATCTACAACCGCAATGTCCATCAAGAGAAATATCTCAGGATATCGAGCAAGGAAAACCTTCACTTTCTCTACCGCACCATGAGTGGGAATGGCCCTAGACTCAATTCTACACACATTCATGTAAGGCCTTGTGGTTTCCAAACCCAATCACCTCATTACTTTTAGGGACATCATATTTGTGCATGCACCTGAGTCAAGCATACAATTATTCAAGTGCTTATTGTTCACTTGCAACGCCGTGAATAATGGTGGGTGCTCATCATATTGCATCCTAAAATGATTGGCTTGTAACATTATAGGAGGGTCTATGGGTTCACTTGGTACCTTGAAGAATCTTTCGAACTTGCTTCTCATCGAAGGAATCTTAATGATCTCTTTTAGAGGCATTGTTACATTGATCTTTGCTAAGACACTATCCAAATCGATGTTTAAGTCAATATTTTTTGTCTTTGACAAAGTAGGGTTAGGAAGAAGCTTGTTTACTGGTGGAGGAGGAAGCTTTTGTTGAGGAAGCTTAGGATTGGAGGGAGGGATTGGAGTTGCTCTCTTTTGTCTCGTGTACACTTGTAATTCCCTTTTCTCAAGTTTCTCCCTCTACTCCTCATCTAGGTTGTTTATAACTTCCATTATATCCCTTCTAATTGCTTCTTTCTTGCCCTCCTCATGTTGTTCAAGTGTGATATTGGGGTGTGCTTGGGGGGACACAGTAAAGATATGGTTCATGACACTCAAAGTATTCATTTGATCAAGTTCCCCATTGTTCATTGGGCATTCATGTTCCCAATGTGCATCCCTACATGGTAGACACCAAGGAGCCTCGTCTACAACGTTTGAGGGGGCAAGATTGTTGGGAATTTTTTGTTCATTACAAGATTTCCATCCTTGGCCAGAGTTTTGAGGTTATCCCTTAAAAGGGGGATTAGGGGCTTGTTGTTGTGCCCTTTCCAAATTGGTGATTTTTTTCATCATCAAGGTCTGATTTCTTGCTAGATCATTCATGGTCTCTTCAATTCATGCCAATGCACCACTGATATCTTGAGTTGGTTCAGTGTTGTTCACTACCATGGGTTTGGTGTATGTTCTAGCTCTTGGGGCATAAAAAGGTTCTACCTTGCATGATGAAAGACTAGCCTCAATCTTTATAGCCATTTCTTGGGCTTCTTGAATGGTATTTAGACCGTCGTCCCCTAGAAAGAATCCAAAGTGCCCTAGATAATCCTTAATGTAGAGGAAGAGAATGTAATCTCCTCCAGGGTGATGGCTTTTAGGTATTTGTTGAAGCAACTTCTCAAATTTGGCATGAAAATATTTAACAATCTCATTTTCATACTTTATGATCTTATTAAGTCGTGTTAACAACATGTTTAGATCTTCTTTGACACTCCACCTCTTGAGGAAGGTTTCTTCTAGTTGATCCATGGTCTTGATACTCTTACCAAGGAGACTGTCATACCATCTTCTAGTAGCGTCATGAAGAGTGGCAGAGAAAAGTTTCATCACCAAATCTTCAACATTGGCATCTACTAGATTTAGTTGAAAGAAGGCCAAAAAATTCCTCATATGCTCTTCAACATTGGTCACATCATTATTAGATAACTTGGGCATGCATTTCTCATACTTGGGAGGCATCTGTTGGGGGTATCCTAGGATAGCTTACATGTCCAAAGGCTTGAAGATCTTGGATGGCCATTGATTTTGAGCCATTGTTTTCAAAGGAAGGTTTCCACAACATAAGGATTTCACCACAGGTGAGTTGCTAATCTGAAATTCAGATATGAGAACACACAAAAAACCAAAATGTGCAATGAAGAATAGAAATTAGATAGCGCAGAGTAGAGAAAATAGAATATACATGAAAATGGAGAAGAAGAATTAGAACACAATATAACCATCACGTTCTTCTTAAGTGAGAGAGGAGCACCTTCTATAAGCAAGGTGACTTTTTCCTTCTCATTATTAGCTTATTATAATAGAAGTTGCATCAACTAACTAAATGCTTACAACGGTAATTTATAAAAGCACACTAAATGCTTGCAGCGGAAAGTGTTGAAGTGAAATAATGTATACAATAGAAAAGTATGAAACTAACTACAACACTTACTACCATACTAATTAAGGGGTGCCCCCTCATCTCGAGTGACCAAGGAAGCGGGGTGCACTTCCTGGTGGCCCATTTCCTCCATGTTTAGATTTGAAAGTGTCCCTGCTTCCACCATTGAATGAGGGAAATTGTGCTGCAAATGAGGGAAATTTGGTACTTGTCCAACAAGAACCATACTTGATCTCCTAACTAAAATAACAATGGTGTGCACTTATTATCATGCCTTTGTTTCGAACGATCTTGGGCTACTCGTAAGGCAATTGCTTCTTGAGTATAGCGTTGAGTAAACATGTGGATGAAAGGTTGAGGTGACTGATGTTCCTATTGGTCATGTCTTGAGCCAGAAGGAGAAAGGGTCTCTGAATGGAATGTCATCAAATGACCTACATGTTTAAGTATCACCACACTAGTGAGTTGAAATGCATCCTTATTAATCTCAAAGGGTTGATTCCTATCTGGCAAATGGAGAACCTGTACATATTATAATGTGGGTGAAAGTTGAGCAAAGCGGTGCCCAACCATTCGCAAAAAAGTATTGAGGTCTTGCGAATTAGAGTGCACTTGCTATTGTGCCAAAACCTGCACCCAAGATGGATATGATCGACCCCCTGCTGTGTCCAGTGTGAGTCCCAAATGCAGAACTAATGTGTGTCCAACATTGGATTTATTTACCTAAAGTGTATGTGACTGCAGTAGCTCGAGGATGTTGTGGACATGCTGAAGATGTTCTGCCCAAGAATTATTGAAAACCAAGATATCATCAAGATAAATGATCACACATTTACACAAATGACTTGTTGCATTCATGTGAACTAGATGGTAGCCAGTTGTCAAATCCATCTATGTGAAGGAATAATCCCCTTGTAAGTGGTCCAATAATTCCTCAATCTAGGGTAGGAGGTAGCGGGTTTTAACATTGGCTTTATTAGGGGAATGGTAGTGGGTCACTAGGTGTCATTCTGAATCATCATTGTTTGGGATAATAAAGGCAAGGGATTCACATGGAGACAATGAAGGTGGAATATGGCCTAAGATTAAAAGTTTACCAATTGGGTGTTCCATCTCAGTGGCCTTTCGGGGAGTGATGTGATAGGATAGGGTGTCGGGAAAAGAAGCACTAGGAATCAGATCAAGTGTGAGATCAATAGAGTGAGATGGTGGCAGTTCCATGGGTTTTGTGAAGACATTTGCAATTTCTTGGAGCAGGGGATCCATGGCAGGAGGTACAAGGTTATTTCAGTTGTCTGTGTTAATGGGGCGAACCAAGCACAGAGAGATGCATTAGTTCATACTGACATGATTAATAGGTGCGTGGTCAGTAATAGGTTGGGTGGATTTAAGAGCAGAATAAGTAAGCACATAGGTGTGCCCCTCATGTTGCAAGTGGTATTGATGAGATTTATCATGATAGATAGTGTGTCGATCCTATTGGTAGGGAATTCCATGTAACAAATTCACACAATCAAGAGGAGAGACATCACACACCATGGTATCCTAGAAAGGGCCAATCGCAAAGGTAATCACACAACAATAGGAGACAGTGAGACGAGGGCCTTCCTTTTGTACCTAGTCGAGCTGGTATGGGGTTAGGTGCAAAGTGGTGGGGAGGTTTAGGCATGTGACTAAGTTCTGGGCCACAAGGTTCTTTTGGATTCCATTGTCCAAGATGAGAGTAGCAAACTCATGCTTAATATGACAAGTATGTGTAAACAAGGGTATATTAGAGATTTCAAGTTCATAGTGGTCATCGGGATCAAAGAAGGGTCCACTTTGGTAGGATTGTCAAGAGAGATTACTTCAGGAAGTTCAAGGGAATCTGGTTGAGCAACCTTTGTAAATAGAATCTAGTTGGTGCGAATGTTCTTAAGTGCTTGATAGTCTGTAGATGAATGTGAGTTGCTCTTATGAACAATACACCATGTCACATTTCTAGGTATGGATGGGGAAGCAAGGGAAACCAAGGAATGCTTAGTATTTTAGGTATTTCTATTATGGAAATATTCCCCTACGGACAGGTGAACTTTCCCTTGGATTATTGACCCCTATACCAAGACAGAAATAATCATTTGGACACTACCATTCCTATAAACTCATTTTTCTTATCGAAAAAGAGAGGAGAAGGTAAAGTAGGATGTAGTATGTTTACGACGTTTGTCCTAGCTACTCCTATCCACAAGCTTGATCCAATTCTTGGCGCAAATCAATACCTGCAATGAACAACAAGAAACAACCGACTTCCTTCTACTCTAATGGATTAGGTAAAGCAAATTCATCTATGCAAATCAAATTAAACATAAACAATCACATGAAACCACATACTTAAAGGAAATAGGCCAAGTATATTAAATGAGAACAAAGAAAACTTACAAACCATGAATGATGTCGGCTACAACTCCTCCAAGATCTCCTTGCCCAACCCTTGCATGAATCCCATGATCATAAGTTTGATATCTCTAAGCTTCCTCCAGAATCAAAGGTTTGATACCTATAATATTCCTCCTCTTCTCCATGGAAATCCCTCATTATATAGGATTTAGAGGCTTAACCACCATGGAGAAGATCACTCATTAGATCCCCTTAAATGGGATCTCCAAGATTTTTAGGGTGTAACACACCCAACCCCTTAAATGGATTTTTAAGGACTGGGGCATCAAAATTTCGCTTTCCTCAAACGTCCTGGATCCTCTGTCCGAGATCTTCATCCTCTTTTGCTCATCAAGATCTTTCCAACCACTGTCGCCACGCTCCAATCTGAGCTCCGGATCAGAAGTTATGCCCATACGAAGTTCTATGAGCCTCATTGGGAAAAGGCCATGTGGATCCACCTCACACGTATAGTATCCATGGTGGAAAGTCCATCCACCATCCAATCCAATGGTAGGGCTCGATCCCCATTGCACACTTAATCAAGAGGAGAGTTCGGCGTTCATGGTTTTCATGGTGTAACTTCATCCTTGCTCACGGAGTGGTCAACGTCGGGCTGACCACGGCCCAGGTCTAGCGGATGAAATTTGGCAGAAGACAAGGGTGACACATGTCACACCTATGATGAGTCCATGTCCCCCCCCAACTATGGTGATGTCGACATACCACGTCACTCCAGCCTTCGGCGCTCCAGCGATGTTCTCAATCACCAACAGGTCAAACCTCTTGGAGTATAACTCTGTCGAAGTATTTGATGTTATCCTTTCACTAGGATTGATCTGATGGTCGAGAAGGGTTCCAAAGTACCACTAGATCAATGGCTCACAATCCTTCGCAGCTCCGACATTCGGAGGTTTTCGGGTTGTGACATATTTTCTCTTCCAAAGCGGTCAACATCGGGTTGACACAACGTAGATCTAACAGTTGGAATATCTCTTGAAGCTCCTCAAATCTATGACCTATGTCACATCGTGACTATGGTATACGGGAGTTTTGGCGTGTAGTTTCCAAATTCCTCCCAGAGTTCTAAGTCTCTAGACTATAGGATCTAGCGACACGTGTCCTTAACGATGGACGACTGAGATGGACTCTGTTGTTCACAATTTTGGGAGCCTTCACACTTTAATGAATCTCGTCCATCTTTCTTCGGAGTGTCGAGTCTCCAGACTACAAGATCTCCTGCCATGTGGACCAAAGAGGTAATTTCAAGAGATGACACATGGCAAGGCAGAGAGGACACATGGCCCCTTCAATGGGTGACACGTGTCACATGTTAATGGACCTATAGGGTCTACGAAATGCTCGAATCTAGGTGACATGTGGCACATTGATCGTGGGTCCACGTCACCCTGGATGACATCATTGTGCCATGTCACTCTAGACTAATAGCTTTCTAACATCCCTCAGATATCACAATCGAGATCCGGCCACGTAGACGACTCTTGTTACTTCGGGAATTTGTCATTCATGAGTTTTTCTTTGCAAACTCCTCGTGACTCCCAGAGTTGGTCAGCGTCGGGCTGACCATAATCTAAATATGAGGGTCATGGTATATCCACGTAGACCCACATATCTATGGCTCTCATGGCTTCAAGACTTCAATCTTCGGGAGTTCCTCTTCCCGTTAACACAACGACTCAAAACTGTCGAAGTGCCACTCTCTGAACTGTGGGATATGGCGACATGTATCCCTTCCGATGGATAGTCCCAATTCACTTTGGACTTCAGGACTTCGAAGGATATGTCTCCCTTATGACGAATACACAAAGTTTGTTGAACTCACGAAGGCTGAAGGATTCAGTGGGAGGTTAATACCAGTGCTCCTTCTCTGAATCCAACGGTCATGACGGACCTTGGCTCCTCCCGAACGGATCTCGTCCACTTGTCTTCCAAACGAAAGGATCCTCCCTTTCGATACTTAAATATCGCTATCATTCCTGAGCTTCATCTTTTCTGAAGGACTTAGGTGCAGGCATGCGCTTTGCACTCTTTCTCGTGAGATTGACAGACTCCTTCTCCCAGGAGACTCAAAACAATTGGGAATGTTGACATGCATACGGGAAACTATGCCCAAGGTCGACGAACTCATAGTTCATTTTCTTAAACTTGAGCCACTACAAGGCTGAAGTGTTTACATGTCCAAACCATATAGTTCCTTACTTGATTAAATACACAATCAAGCAAAATATAAGGGAACACAGTCTAACCATCAAGAAACATGCACATCCATGAAACATTCACAGGATATCCAACTTTATTTTACAATTACAGCTCAAGTATACAGGGTATGAGAATACTTATCTATTTCAGATTGTAGCCAACAAACTGACTGTGGGTGTGCGCCTTTCCACCCAACCATAGGCTCAGAGGCATTCACTCTTAACACTCTAGCCACCCCCATGCCAATCCATGATATCACTAGGGAACTTTCATAGTTTCTCATGGATTCCTTCTCTGTCACCATCTCTGCAAGGTTTATCATATGTCTCCTCAGCATCAAGCTTGTAGTCTACTTCTCAGTACGCGCTCTCCTGTATGTTCTCATAGATCTTTTCTCTTGGTCTCTCCAGTAACCAGAACAACTTATCGAGATTTCAATTCCTCTTCTCAGCTAAAGAGCCTCACACCATCTCTCTTCCCATGTGTCTTCTCTCGTCTCCCTTTGCTTGTACTCCCCCTCGCCTTTCTCCTCCTCGGGAAAGTTATGGACCTGTTATGTTCCTTATGTCAAAACGAAACTCGGGTCAGTCTGGGTCTACAGGACTCAGTGGTACTTCGGGCTGACAGCCTTCCGTATCCTCAACCAAAGCATGATTCCATTCATGGGGGTGGTTGAGTATTCAACCACCAATCCTTCCTTCATTAATCGATTCCTCTCCTTGGGATTCGGAGGGGGTTCATTATTCCCAACAAGGGTAAATTTGGGGTCATTTGACATAAGGAACCCTCTCTTATAGTTTTCCCATTCTTTCCTCTAGTAATATCATGGCCAGTACTTCAAGGCTTCACCCCCACAGTCAGTTATTGGCAATTCAAACAATAATACATTTACATTGTTCACATGCCATAGCATGGTAATCATAATTAATTATTAATTACAAGCTAGAGGAAACATGGGTGTTACAATCCCCTCCTCTTTAAAAAGGAACATTGTCCTCGGTGTTCTTTCTCGATAACACATGTCATGCCTTTGTCATTCAACTGCTTTAAAAATATTGATCCTCTTTCTGGGTCAATTCCTTTCAGACTATTGGCCTTCGTCACCCGCATTCAATAATCTTGGACAACAAGCATATTAAACACAATTTCATGTGAAAACATTTTACTGTTGTTCAAAATTCAATAGGAAAATTTCAAAATGTAGCACACTACTTATCTGTGTAGTTCGTGGATTTGCATCAACATGGTTGTCTTGTTATTTTGGCTCACTGTTTACCTGAACATACCCATTATGTCCATGATCCCAATCAATATTTTATGAGGATGATCAAAGTCTCCTCTTCCTTGCAGTCACTCACCCTCTAGGCCCGGGCTCAGGCATCCCCTTCTCTACTATACAATCCCTCGGGTGATCTAAATATCTCTAAAGACTTCGTTGAGTCTTACAGTCGAGGCATCCCTCAGACTTGCTCTGTCGAGGTGTCCCTCCTGCTTTTGTTGCCATAACACAACATGTTCTTGGGTGATCATGGATTACCACAGGTTTTCCTGTCACAGCAGTAGTCGTCTTTCATTCTTTCCAGCTTGACAGCTTTCATCTGCCCTTTTTGGACAAATCTTTTTCTTCTCACCTATATCACAAGTATACATAAATTTATGAGATATCATCATAAATTTTAATTTCAGGGTTTTATTGCAAATCTGTCACCCACAGATTTTTCAATTCCATATTTATTTTTAGAATTGTTCCATACATGGACCAGATCCACAAACATGGGACTTTCCTTCCCATAGTAGTTTGGCTTAGCAGGCAATTTGTCTTCCTTATTGGCTTATGATACTGCCATATCCAAGACCCTTTTCTTCCTACAATTTCAACATTCCTTAGCCAAACATATTATTAGTTTTCATGCACATTATATTTTCAAAACCATGCATACTAACAGTTCAAGTCATTTTCATCTAAGCAAGGGTACAAAGCAAAAGGAAATATATCATTGTTTACGTATGTGTCCTTTCAACATACTATTTTTTTTTTTTCCAAATGCAATTCAGATATCAAATAACTTTAATCAGTGTGCCAATCTCCATGGCCACATACATACCCAATGTACACTTACATTGGTTTAAAATTATTATATTTCATGTCAGCCACTTTTGACAAGGGGTGTTGGGACTCAACCCACTTATTACCATATGGATTCTCTGTCCATATTTATTATTATAGCATAACCATATTTTCTACTCTTAATCGACCACAGCCTCAAATCATCACTCATGAAACTCAAATTTTCACATGAATGCCTTTAAGCATTTCTTTCCTTACCAATAATCGAGGTACCAACATTTAGGGTCACCTAATCTCTCTCTTTACCAATCATACACTCTATAGAGTACTGGAAGATACTTCTTCCATAATGGTCAGCCCTATGTATGCCCCATTCTTTTACCACATGTGTCTTCTCAATGCATTAAATCAGCGTGTTGTCTATGAGCACTTTTGTTTCCAAACATTCCTTGATTAGTCAATGCAAACATATCAGTTCATGAATTCTTTCAAGGGTTACAATGATGCAAGGTCGAAGTTAGACCCTATCAGATCCTTCTTAAGTGCCGACAGAATTCAAAACCGGAATCACAAATCACCCACAGAACCCAATCATAGTACGAGTTTATGCAGTATTAACGTGTGGGTTCCTTGCAGGTTCACCCACCTATCGTTCACAGATCGACGATTCACAGTGATTGTGGAATCCTAATGTGCTCGCTCTTTATCTAAGAGTTCAATCTCCGTAATCTGAAAAGTGATCTCCCAACTCTTTTAATCGTGATCGTTGATCATCCCCCCGACGAGATCAACGGTGTCAGTTGATTGTGGACCGTGATATAGCATGTCCGTTAATTTCGCCTTCACGCTTCGCAATGATTCTCGACCATCGATCTAATCGAGCGGCTGGTGTTTGATTCATTAATTCTAGTGGATCTTTAAGTTGATCTGATGACTAAGATCGGTTTTCCCTCTGACGAACGGCTCCCATTCATTTCATCTGTCAGGTTCTTGATTAACCTGATTTGATCGGGGTTTTCTTCCATGATCTTCATGATCTCAATCTGTAGTTGATCAAAGGGATTTCTACAATTTATCTCATCGTCTACAATTGAAAAACAAACCAAAATTCCTAATCACTAAGCTTCTTGATTCCTTCTAGAGGTATTCAAGATATTTATTACATAACAAAATGAACAATTTGGGAACCAACTCCCTTAGTAAAGGTTTTTTACCTTTTTAGTCAAAAGAGATCATTTGGTTCAAGTGCTCCTGCATCATACAATCAGTCTTTATTGCCAGAGGTTCACACCTCCATCATTCGGGTTCTCCTTCCTTAATCATATCCTACTTGGGTATCCATGGCATACAATTGCTTTTCAAAATTTTGTGCATAACATTAAGACAATAAAAACATTTCAGAAGGGATTCTTACCCAATCCCTTCATACCTTGTGCCACATAGGCACAAACACTTTTTATACATGTTTTGGCTACCAACACCCTCTCTGATATTACCTTATCAATGGTGCTTCCTGGGGACTTCTAAATTCCCTTCAACAATCTTTCTGCAATAGCCTGCTCATAGTCATCCTCTCCTTAAGGTTGTCCATCATTGGCAATTTTCTCTCTCAACAATTCCAATTTCTCTCTACACGTGACATACATCATAATTATGTTAGTCGTCATGTAAAAATAAAAGTGCAAGTATCATATCTTTTAAATCAATAAAACAGTTTTCAGATATGTGCTATCATATCTCTATGTACTTCATCACATTATTCTTAATGTTTTCATGAATGCAATATAGACAGTTCTCAATTGTTTCTTCAGTAATACAACCCTCATTATGGTGTCAAAACATTTATTTTCATCAGCGTACCAGCTCTCCCATCCCAGAGAAAAACATAATACACAGCAAGAAAGGAGTTAAGGGTTCTTCCCTTTTTCCAACTCCTTCTACACAGCCTAGGAATTTCAACCCCGCTGAGTTATTTATAAGGCCTCATTGCCTTCTCTTACATGGTTTCAACCAAGCCAACTCAATCAAACATACTCATTTATTTATTCTCCCTTTTCCAGTTGTACTTGTTATCACATTTTCTCATCTAATACCTACAACTCTGTAAGCAATTCATAGTTCTTAGGGTGGGAAAAGTGTTCATCATTTTTCCCTTTCCTTGCTTTTGCAATTTACTCCCTGGTGGGATCTTCCTGCTCTTTTCCTT
>JZKD02S1692999.1:0-25024 GCA_000966675.3 Picea glauca | reverse complement strand
TTGCACATATCATAATTCGCTGAACCTCTGCACTAAGCCAATCCTTTAAGTTTCCTTTCACTCCTTTGAGTCACCCGACGCAAGTCATAATATCCATTGCACAATTTGGTCCATGTCATGTTTTGTTGTTGTGCCTCAGTGTTCAAGGGAAGTATCCGCCTCGAGAGTCATCCATCCCAAATATCTTGCCTCAAAGCCTGTGTCAGTCCATGTCCGTTTGATCTGCCAACTGCATCTCTATGCCTGTTTCGTGTCGTTGATGGGGGATACATCAAGGCCCTCCCTCGATGAGTCTATTCCTGTCGACTTCAACACATTATCCGGGAACTAGACTTAGAAACTTTTTAGTACTTTGGGACCTGCATGCCTCAATGGCGGGCCTCCTCACGTTCGATGGTAGGTTTACATCATTGACCTCTGATCGAATGATTCCACAGATGTTCGACTTCGGCTCATTTATTCACGTTCGGTGGAATGTACTACGATACCTTGGGAATCATTGACATTAATGGTGATCTCCCTCGCACTTGTTAACGATTTACCTCATTGACCGGTAATCAAGTGGTTTCTGCTGTGTTAGACACCAAAACATCTATTCACATGGTTAGAATCGTATCTCACGAGGGATTGGTTAGAAGACCCTGGGTTAAGTCATAAAACTTGATACATTCTCCACCCAGGTTGCGAAGGAATTCTGGACAAAGAACACATACATTGTTACATAGATCCACTTTGTATTGGTCGTGGCTATGTTTTATCATCTCGTAGATCCACTGTGTATTCTTCGTGGCTATGATCTGTCTGAGTCATCAAAGTATAGATCCACAGTGTATCTTCGGTGGCTATACCCTTTTCTACCAATACGATTATGGATCCGCAGTGTATTTTATGGCGGCCATATATTGCAAATCTTGATCACCCAAGCATAGGTATGCCTGCCTTGGGTTTTGAAATATGTCATGATATTTGTTGGATGTTGATGTGCATCTTTTTTCAGGTTCTCCGAGTCCATACCCTTGCTTGAACGTCTGCAAAGTATTTCAGTCATCAGTTCGTATCTTCTGACTTCATACTTTGGGGGGCATTCTGTTACACCTCAAAATTGCTAAGTATCGCATTGTCCCTGTCAATCGTTGTAAGTTTCGCATCTTCCCTACAGCTTTTGCAAGTGTCGCAAGTTGACCACTAGTGTCGTAAATGATGGTCGGGCATAATGACATGATAACGACACTAAGGAAACACTTATGACACCTCATATGACTGATTTGAAGAGAAAGAACTGATCCACTGGAATCAAAGAACTCTTAACACCTGAAAGAAGACCTGAAATAGTGGTTTGGAAGGGGAACGCTCCTCTAATACTGCTAGAGAAGCGCTGGCGCCCCTACACCATGGTCCAGAAGCGTTATAACGCTCTTCAGCCCTTCTGGAGGAGCGCTGCTCACCTTAAGAGCGCTGGCGCTTTCCCAAGGCATATCAGGAGTGCTATAACGCTATGATACCCCTTCGGGGGAGCGCTCCCTATTCTGGGTCAATTGTTAGCCCGTTGAGTCGAATGAGGAGGAGATCATTTGAGATTAGAAGGCAGTTATGCTCGAATTCTTGGTTTCATCACAGATCCCTGATCCAAGGAGATGGTTCCTAACTGGTTCTAAACATAACTCAAGAGGTTAGGCCTTGCCCAGCCTATATAAACAGGCTTCATGATGGTGGAAAGGGGGGACCCCTTTGGCTGATGTACTTCCCCAGTGGAGTCTCCAATTTCTATTACGGAAATATTCCCCTGCGGACAAGTGAACTTTCCCTTGGATTATTGACCCCTATACCAAGACAGAAACAATCATCTGGACACTACCATTCCTATAAACTCATTTTTCTTATCGAAAAATAGAGAAGGTAAAGTAGGATGTACTCTATTTGCGACGTTTGTCCTAGATGCTCCTATCCACAAGCTTGATCCAATTTCTAGCGCAAATCAATACATGCAATGAACAATAAGAAACAAGAGACTTCCTTCTACTCTAATGGATTAGGCAAAGCAAATTCATCTATGCAAATCAAATTAAACATAGACAAGCACATGAAACCACATACTTGAAAGAAATAGGCCAAGAATATTAAATGAGAAGAAAGAAAACTTACACACCACGAATGATGGCAGTTGCAACTTCTCCAAGCTCTCCTCGTCCAACCCTTGCATGAATCCCACGATCATAAGTCTGATATCTCCAAGCTTACCCTAGAATCAAAGGTTTGATACCTTTATTCTTCCTCCTCTTCTCCATGGAAATCCCTCATTATATAAGATTTGGAGGCTTAACCACCATGGAGAAGATCACTCATTAGATCCACTAAAATGGGATCTCCAAGATTTTTAGGGAGAAAATATCTCTCGAGGATTTTAGGGATAAAATATCTCTCAAGGATTTTAAGGAGGAAATATCTCTCAACCACCAAATTAGGATTTTAGTTTGAGAAAATATCTCAACCATACATGAAATTCTCAACCTCTCCTTGAGAATAGGAAACTAAATGTGAGGTGGATTCTCACACTAAATTAATTTATTTTTTATGAATATTACTAAATAATTCATGTGCACATAATATTTGGACCTTCATATGATATATTTTTCCTTTTCATTGACTAGGGATTGTGACAAATGTTCTTTCTTGGTGTCAGTGTATGTGACACTTTTATGGCACTTGCGACACTTAGGGTGAGGTACTTAAGTGTGGCATTTTGATGTGTAACAGGAAGGTCAGGGGAATCTGGCTGAGTGACCTTTGTAAATGTAATCTACTTGGTGTGAATTTTCTTAAGTTCTTGATAGTCTATGGAAGAATGCGAGTTTCTCTTATGAAAGGTACACCAGGGCACATTTTTGGGTGTGGATGGAGAAGTAAGGGAAACCAGGGAATGTTCAGTATGTGAAGGTCTAGAAGAAGAAGGACCATATAAGGTTGCAGGAGAGAGGATTTGAGGAGCCACTTTATGCTCCATGACCAAGGCCCGAAGAAAGGCCTTGTCCAAGGAAGGAGACTCAAACAAATCGACTTCATGACGAAAATGTTAATAAACCATAATTAAATTTGACAATCAATACATCTTCTGAATTTGAAATGTGTACTTGGATGCGAACTTCAGAAGATATTTATGTAGCTTTATACTGACCGATGGGCGAGTTGTCGGAGTTGCAACCATTTGCAAGGAGGTTGTGTTGATATCCTGGATGATAGAAGTGGTCTTTGAGTGCCTGGAAAAATCCCACCCATGTTGTAATTTGTGGTGTGTGTGTCTCGACCAGGTCGCCTATGTCCATGACCCAGAAACAATTCTCTAGCTGAGTGTCCCACTATGTTTGCGCAATTCCCTCAAGTTGCAAATTGATGATTTGAAGCTTCATGTCTTTTGTCATGTCAAGGCATGTAAGGAAGTACGTAGAAAGACTGTGAAGCCAAGAGTTGATATTCTCGCCATTCATTTGGCCCATAAACTGTGGCAAATGGAAGCGTATATCGAGTTTCATGGGTGTTGGAGCTCTGCATTGTTGTAAACAGAGTAGCTCTTGGAGAGACATCGTTAAATCATGAATTGGAGTTGTGGCAGTGGATGTCAATCATGACTCTCGTCACAACGACATAATTTTAATTCACCGTGGATGTCAATCTGTCACTAGATGTTGCACCGAGAATCATTGAACTCCTAAGGGCCATGAGAAGGCACCCAATACCCTTAAGAGGGCCTATGGAGAATGGTGAAAAATGAACGTGTTGGAATCCCTGAGGAGGGTGCATTAAAAGTCCTAAGACGGGCGTCTGGCTCTGAGAAAAAGATGGTTGGATGGCCTCTCTTTTGAATTTCATGGCTGAGTAGAAGTTGACTTGGATCTAGGCTCTGATACCAATTGATCTGCAATTTAGATCTGAAAACACAGAGAAAACTAAAATGTGCAATGAAGAATAGAAATTAGGTAGCGTGGAGTAAAGAAAATAGAATATACATGAAAATGGCGAAGAAGAGTTAGAACAGAAAATAACCATCACGCTCTTCTTGAGTGAGAGAGGAGCACCTTCTATAAGAAAGGCAAGTTTTTCCTTCTCGTTATTAGTTGATTACAATAAAAGTTGTTGCAACTAACTAAATGCTTACAACAATAATTGCTAAAAACGCACTAAACGCTTACAGTCGAAAGTACTAAAGAAAACTATTGTCTATAATAGAAAAATATGAAACTAACTACAACACTAACTGCCATACTAATTAAGGAGCACCCCCTCATCCTGAATGCCCAAGGAAGTTGGGCACACTTCCTGGTGGCCCAGTTACGGGGAATCCTTCTCTTGTAGGTCTTAGGAGGATTAGTGTACCTCCTTGGAGTTTGTGGAGTCACCAGATGATCAACCTCATATCATCAAAGGAAGATGAGGGAATCACCCTTAGTGGAGTCACAAGGTAAGATTGTAAGATAGGTGCTTCGGGAGAAGCTTACCAAATGATATGTCATTGAGGAGAATGACTCAATCCTCCCAGAAAACGACGCCAAAACGTTATCGCAGGATTTGTAGTTGTGTAAATCCCAACACAAGATTACCAAATATTGCATAACTACAGGATATCCTACCACTATCACCTTAGTAATAAATCCGCTTGTTTTAGTGATGGAAGAGGTCCACCACAAGAGAAGCTTCCCTGGTGACCTCAAGAGATCAAAATAGCAAGTTTGTTAGCCATGCCTAATTCCCCTTCTGTTGATCACCTAATGAAAATTCTAGGTCTGTGAAATAGATGAGGTATGGAGTTGTTTGAGTACCTTCTTGGAACATGAACACTTATAGCATATATATGATTGATTTCCAATTATAAACATGTAATCAAAACCTCATAAGACACTAGACAATGATAATTTGCTATAGCTGGTACAAAATTCCAGTAATGCAACAGTTTATAACAACAAGTACAAGTTTGTAACAACAACAATAAATATGCCTCATAAATGCAACAATTGACAATGGAAATTTAGAATAATCTTAATAGAACATTACCCAATTATTGGATGCAATTTCTGGGAAGTTAAACCACCTTTTATTCAATGTATGCAACCAATAAAAATGCATTTAGATGGTTGTAGCAAACTTTTGCAACAACAACAAGTTTGCAATAAAGTTAGCTCAATTTAGTGTTAGTGAAGTTAGTAGATAGCTTGAGAGATTGAGAACAAAGAGTTTTTTTATCACTTTCACCACAAGAGAGCTTAATGATTAGTGCCTTAGGGCTATGGAGTCTTTAGAAAAACAAACACAACTAGTCTTGGAACTTGATCTAGATGAAACCAAGAGGTAGGAATCAATATCTAAGGTACTATTACATTAGGGCCTTAGAGGTTGAATATTGAGGAGGAGAATTTCTAGGGTGAAATCACTTTTGGTCCCTATAAACCTTTTCTCCCTTTTTGTAGCTTCACCTAGGTCAACAATCAAGAGTCTAGGGATGAAATTCTAAAGTGATAGGACTTTAGGGTTTTAGGAGTCTAACCCTAGGTAGGATTTCCTTCACAAATTTATGGATGAAATTAACCTTATGAGAGGGGGAAGCACTTATGCTCCTCTCTTAGGGTTTTACCAAGAAATATATTCAATATGAACAAGTAAAATTCACCATAAAACATTCAATAGCATGAAATGAAATTACAAAAATTTACTTGCTTCACCAAGATATGACAAGAACAAACCCTAATTGCAGCAATACCATCCAAAAATCAGCAAAAGAGGATCCAAATTTTACCTCCAAGAGATAACACACTAGAGAAAAGAGCCAATAACCCTTAAATAGTGAAAATTTCAGAACTAGTCTCTCACATGTGACAAGAATGTGACGATAAAAATGAATCTTGACTAGCCATATTTATATGGAAACCCTGGTCATCCAAGAGACTGAAATATTGAAAAGTCGTGTCTCTTCAAGAGGGGTCGACCCCTTAAATTGTCTTTACATAAATTCAAAAATAAAAATTTTCATAAAATGAAACCCTGGAAGGGTGTCGTCGTGCCCTAAAAGGGTGACGTTGGGATAGAATAGGTGATTGTTGACGTCAAGGGACTAGGGAGTCCTCAACACCAACATCTCAACCTCTCGTGGGGCTAGGTGGGAAGAGATGGGAATGCAATAATCTGCAACTTTCCCTCTTCTAACATCTCAACCTTCTCAAAAATCCCTCCTCTAATGCAATAATCTACAAGTGATGTCCAGAGATGATTGAATTCATTTGTAACTTGTGAATGCCTCCTCTAATTATTGCATCGACCTTTAGTCCTGAGACCTCATTAGCATGTTTTGTGAGCATTTTCAAGGCTGGTTCCTCAATATTGAAATCTCAGCGTTAAAATCGAACGATCCATCAGCACCTAGTGTGGGTAGTCACTGTCTGAAATACGAATGGAGCGGGGTATTTTATTTCTTCACTGTAAACATCAACATAAGAAACTCAAATTGAAAATGTCAGTCAGGTATGGACTAGACAACTGAGTTTTGTAGAATTCGACATTCATGCTTTTCACTGAATGGGAAAATGGAACCATGATATTGTATATTCGAAGAGCAATATGAGTGTTATGTTATATCAGAGGCTTTTCGTGCTTCTTCTGCCTACAATATCTCGTTGCTTAGAAGATATCTTGCTTTCTGCAGTTCTGCGCCAAACTTATATTCTAGAATCAAGTTCATCGCAATCTTTATACAGTTTCGACCTTGTTATTGAACTTGGTGAATAACCTTGCAATTATGAATATATTCATTCTTTGTTCACTTCCGCAATATTGCCAAAACACAATACTTATCAGTAGCATATAAGTAAACAAAGTTTAGAGCGAAAAGAGTCCAGGCCCGTGGATGAATTTATTTTTTAGTACGTCGATTCAATTACCCAAGCAATGGGCATTTCCAGGTTTATGAGAATAACCGTTTTGATTTTGAATAATTATTTGTGCCCTTTATTTTGAAATGGTGTTTCTCATGGTTGAAAAAAGAGCTTGTAAATAACCCTTGGTGACAAATCGTATTGGCCACTTTATTTGGTTCTTCATGTTCGAAATACCCTTTGAAACTTTATCCGTGCCTTGTCACCATATGTATAACCCAAAGTAGGTCGTGGGGAGAATTTTATATGGAGTGGGATAATGTATAAAGTCAAGGTCAATTTCCTTATTTGGTAAAAGGGTCATCATAAGGTAGACTAATCCACATGTAGATTCAAGATTCAATAATAAAAATGTCATGTGGACGGGACATGATAACATGGTATAGTTTTGTAGCATAAAAGATGCCAAAGTCATAACCTAAAAGGTATGTTAACGATGTCATACTTAGGAAAAGAGAGGTATGAGAAATAACTTTGGACTTTGAGGGTTATGAGTGTAAGATTGACAAGGTTAAGAATGTGAGAAATGAGAGAATAGGCCAGTTTAAGTGATAGGTGAAGAACCATGACAATTTTGTCAAGCACCATGGAAAACCAACTTTCATCTGAATATAACTGTAAATTGTATGTTGACCAATGATCATCACCAATACCTTGTCGTGAATCATAATATATTCTTGAATGATAAGATACCCAAATACATCTTCCTTGAATGTGTAGCAGCAATTCAACAGTATTCCACAAGACTTTGCACAATCAAATGTGAAATAAGGGGGATCCTGACAACGCTTTGTCAGCTAAGTATTGTTGACCAAAAATGTCATCAACAGATGTCAACCAACAGATGTGTGTCACTTACAGTGGCATGCAATTTTGAAACAAAACTAACTTATTATCCTTTGGAGAAAAGGGGAAAGGTTAGATGATGATATGAATGAGGATGACTCAATGTGGGACAATAAGAGGTCGATAGGGTTAGGTGGACTAGGTTATACAACAGGGGGAGACACGATGGAAGTCAAGGGATTCATGGATCGAGACTTTGTGGAATAATTCATGAAAAGTGGTAAGTATAAGGGGGTTTGGTCCTGTTGTATAACTCGAAAGGACAAACTCTTTGAATCTTGACAAAATGATTAGAAAACCGGAAAACTGTCGTGGATGTGTGTTGAGGGAAAAACCCAATCTTAACACGGAGCATCCACAACATGTATGTTGGAGCTGTCTCAAAATGGATGGGACAGATAAAGGAAAAGAAGGAATATGGGTATAGAATTGACGACTGTGACGAGCGAGGATGTCTTTCTTAGCAAGTGCATGGTAGACAAGCGAGGGATTACGACAAAAGAAGGCTACTTGGTTCACCTACAAGTCTGTTGTCCACCAAAACAGATTTGGTCAATCAGTTAAAAATATATAGATAGCCTTTTAATATCACCAACCATTGCTCCATCACTTCTAACCATCAAAAGGGCAAAAAAGGAAAGAAAGCAAAAGAAATGGAAGAAAAATAAAAGAGAGAAAATAAACTAAATAATTGTGAAGTCAATGAAAACTAATCTACCATTTCTGTTAGTTTTTATCATTATTGTTATTATTATTTTGTTTATTTATGTACAGAGGAAAATAAAACCATTAACTTGGACTTAGGTCGGATGAAATTTAGCGTAAATGAATGCATCACCTTCTTTGCATGCAGATCTTATGACTTGAAAAAAAATGTGTGTGGAAGGATTGCCAACATGCCAACCAACAGATGTGTATGGTGAGGAGAAATGACTAATCAAGACCCAAAAGAAACGATCACCATTCTCCAAGACATGCCAACAAACAGATGCTTTGCATTTAATACTGAAAGTATTGATTAGATTAGATTTAAGATTTAGGGTTTGTGTGTCAAAGAGGTGGTCAATGAATTCATCACTCAAATTAATATGATCACTTGGAAGCTTTCTATCAGGAACGTGGTCATCATGATTCAAAGAGGATTCACAATATGGATTAAAAAACATAGGGATGTTCTTAAAATAGTCATCATCATCAAAGTAAAAAGTGCACCTAGCAGGGACATACCCGATAGTGTCAAGTTCTTTAACCTTTTTTTATTGGAACAAAGGATTAGCACAATTTTTATACAATTTAAGATCTTGATTAAATTCATGAATATCTTCAAAAGAGGACTCCTCACATATATCGTTAAAGTCGTGTTGGTCTTCATCAATTTGTTTTGGCCACTCATTAGCATCATCAACAAATAAAAGTGTATCATGAATTGGTTTGACATGGTCAGAATTGATTTCTTCATTTGCATAATTAAATTCATCATCGCATGCGCGCAGATCAGAAGCTTGAAATGACAGATGATCTTGGGATTGAGTTTTTCCATGATGTTTAAGAAGGTTGGTATTTGGAATGTTGGAGGTGGGTTGATCCTCAAGCATCATGATATAATCATGATGCTCTTCGCATCCAAGCTCTCGACCACAATTTGTGAAGATATTATAATTAGGCCCTAGGAGAGAGGGCTCCCAAGATATACTCCCATCATGATTTGAAGATCGACATTCAAGAAAGAACATGCGATCGTGTAAGCTCTTGATGACAGGTATTAAAGAAGACAAATCTTTGTGTGAATCGTGAATACCAAAGGAGAAACCTATTCTACGGATTTTCTCTTCCAAGTCGAAGCAAGTGGTTAAGGCTAACTGTAGGTTTTGAACATTCTTTTCTTCTAACCGCCATCGATAAAGAGGGGGTAGAAGTTCATAATAATGCAACAGGGCAACCAAGTTAGTAGGGTGAATGGAAGTAGAAATTGAATTGTATGACTTGATAAACCTAAGGTTAAATGTAAGAATATTTTCATTATCCTTCATATGTAAATGATTAAATCTCTTAAGAGGCTCATAAAGATTATCCAAATTCCCAAAGGTAGAAGTAAACCGGTAAGAAAGTTCAAACCATGTGGAGATGCATTCATGAGAAAGGTTGGAAAATAAAGAAGCGGCATTACCCTAAAGGGAATTCATGAACAATAGCATGCAACTATTATTGTTGTTAACTCCAAGGATGATGCAGGCATTCGAAAACACACGAAGATGTTCAACCATTTTAACAGTTCCATCACCATGAAATAGAGGCAAATGGTGCTTGAATTTGTGAGGTAAGGGATTAACCGGGTGGGCGAACTTCAAGGGGGTGGGCACAAACCACAGGGAATTGCTTAGGTCTTCCTCAAATTCAAAGATTCCATACTTGCAAATGACCTTCCCAGGATTAGTAGTTGAAACCATAGGGTTATAGCCACCAAATAAGTTTCCAATCAGTTAAGACATTGAGGCCTAGAAAGGATAAATGTAAGTTTAAAAGAATTAAGACAAAACTAGGAAAGAACCATTGAACGGTCCTCCCCAATATGGTCGCCAAAATATGTTGACGTATCAACACCAACATCTAAACCTCCCGTGGGGCTAGGCGGGAAGAGACAAGAATGTCACCCTAGGCTTAGAGCCCCAACAAGAAAACACATTGAACTCCAGGCTAAATTCCCCCTGACCTACAGTCCAAGCATGAATCCCTTTGCCTTGTATTTTTACTTTTTAATAATATTTGATTTTTATGTAATTTATAATTTTTATGCTTTTATGTGTGATTTTATACATTTGTAATAACAAAATTAAATCCTAAGAGAATTTAAACAACTAAAGAGAATGAAACCAATAAGATTAAAAAATGAAAATGTTTTCTTTTGTATTTATTTTAGCAAGAAGTAGCTAAAGAAAAACTAATCAAAAGTTAGGGAAATTTAGTACTAAAGTGATTAATTAAAAGAAAAAATTATTAAACAAGAAATTGATTTAATAACTATCAAAAATTAATTATAAAACAATGTAATGGATTGGTATTTTAATTTGCTTTAAGTTAAAACAAGATAAATTACAAAAGAAAACTAAACAAATGAATAAAGAAGGATAACAAAGCTTATACCTAAAAAATAAAATGAGAGGAGCTTATGTACATCATGTTACAATAGTGATAATTAATCTATCCTTTTGAATTTATTCTCCATTTATTTTTTTGAATTTAAAGGATTGAATTAATAAAGATGAATAATACTAAGATTTAAATAGAAAACAAATAAGAAACAACTTCAGAGCGTAAAGGATTTTGATCTCTAATTAAAATTTCTCCCCATGCATTTCCTGGAGTTTCGGAATTTACAAATCTCTGCGTAGACTTGGGCGAGGTATTTAGTCTTTATCCATTCTATAATAAGGTTACAATAGAAAGATCAAGAACGAAAGAAAGAAGAAAGCTAAGCCAAAATGGAATGGAGTGATGGTGGTGATAACACAAGGTGAGGACTTGCATATCAGAAATTGATTAGCGCTGAAATAAACTCAAGCTTAAATAAAACAAACTGACAAGAAAGAATTTCACCTTATGAAAACCAACCAAGCTCATCCTCGCCTCGTTCGTTCGTTGCTTCGCAAGACTCCCTGCTGCCAACAATCTCGTCAATCCATGTTGAAAGTAGAGGATGAATGATGAATTAAAAATGAAAAGCCTCATTGCACTCCAAGCATACCTCTCAAAAATTTTCTCTCCTAAAATTTTCCCCCTCTGGTTGGTTGTAGGTTACCTATTTTATATTCTTTGATGGAAGGTTTGAGTGGTTAGGTTTGTTTTGGTTCAACGAACTAATGGCTAAACGACTGGAACTGATAACTTTTAAGTATTTAAAATAAAATTTAATGTAAATATTTTTTAATCTGCACTTGCCTGCATTTAGAAAGTTTGTTTCGGTCCTCAACTTTGTCTATATCCCTCTCTCACCTTCTTTTTTATAGAAGAGTTGCAACCCTTCCTATGATTCTACTCCAGTGCTAACAAACCCTAATGTTTTCATGTCGTCTTTCAGAGCTGTGTGAGAAACAACTGTAGGGGCTAATTGTCTTTCTAGTGCAACCATTTTATCTTTAGGCACACCAGCCCACTTAAGTGTGTCGACCGTCTCTTCAAGAGTTAATTTTCCTTAATATTTTTGCATCAAATACTCTAGAAGTGTAAAATGTGTTTCATTGTAGCTAGCTGATACACTACGTTTAATTTGAAGCATTTCACTAAAGGTATCCTCACTTCCATGTCTCACTGCCATTTATTCCAAAATTTAGGATCAGAATGAGGCTCAACCAACTGTGAAGCATAACCATAAATAGCTCGGGCCCTATCAATATCCCCCAAATCAACATAGAATGTCCAGATATTCAATGACGTATGCATCTTCATTTGCACTGGTTTGTTTCCATCTATAGCAACTCTGCTCTTGATTTCCAAAGAAGGCTTTGTTGTTGCTCGGCACATAAATCTAAGTGTACCTTTGAAATTTGTCTGCCTCAACTCCATTTCAGCCCATTCAGACCATATGCTAACATACTAGAGCATTCTAATTAAACAGTTACACTCAAAACCCTAGACTAACAAACTTTCTATGCATGGAAGTTTCGGTAATAATCTGGCTCTCTTCCAATGTACTCCAATTTGTCTTTTTGACCATGAGCTGAAACTAGAAGTGAATTTTTGCTTCAAAACTAGCCATTTTCTGCTTGTCATTACCTTATGTGTCTTATTTGGTTCCATAAACTCCCTTATATAATTCCTTTCTCGGATTTGCTCTCTCTAAACCCCATACTTCCCTGCATTAGAAAATTTACCATACTTCACATAAGTGTGCACCTTTTCCCAATGAGCTCTTGAGCTACTGACATGATTCCGCCAAGCTCTATACTTCTTTTAATCCTTCTTGTCTTCCTTGGTTTCCTTGAGCACTACAACATTTTGCAGTCTTCTCTCATTGATGCTTGTCACTGAATGGAAAAATGCAGTAGAATCTCACATTGATGCTTGTCACCGAATGGAAAAATAGAACCATGATATTGTATATTCGGAGAGCAATATGAGTGTTATGTTATATCAGAGGATTTGTGTGCTTCTTCTGCCTACAATATCTTGTTTCTTAGAAGATATCTCAGTTTCTGTAGTTCACCGCAGTCTTCATACAATTATGACCTTGTTATTGAACTTCGCGAATAACCTTGCAATTATGAATATATTCATTATTTGTTCACCTTCGCAATATTTCCAAAACATAATAGTTATCAGTAGCATATAAGTAAACAAATATTAGAGCATCCAGGCCCGTGGATGAATTTAGTTTTTAGTACGTTGATTCAATTACCCAAGCAATGGGTATTGCCAGGTTTACGAGAATAATTGTTTCGATTTTGAATAATTATTTGCGCCCTTTATTAGTCCCTGTCATAGGCATAGAGGGACTATAGCGATCGATAAATCGTTGACCTGGCATTAGCTTGTGCGTTGACCAAAAATATTTCCCTATTGTCTATTGTTGGAACAAGGGAAGTGAAAACATCRATTTTTATATAATAAAAAGTATCATGTTTGTCAAGATCTGATTGGACAAAGGATTGGAGGTCTTATTGCCGCCTTCGCTATTCCCAATGTAAAATATGTTTGCATTTCCAAAGTATTTGGTAGTATATGGTCTTTATTGAATCATAAATTTTGTTATGCATTCGTCGAATCGTCGAAGGTGGATTAATGCTACCATTAATTCGAATGTTTGGTTTAACATTTTATGCTAGGTAAATTTATGGCAATGTTTGATATGGTGGCATATCCAAAGTTTGGCTTTGCAATACATTCTCTGGTGTTCGAACTATTGTTATAAAAAATATATGAATTTATTTGGGATACGTTAGAGACCTACCACATTGAATTTTTTTCTTAAATGTTTACAGTGCATTTCTGACAGACTTAAATGTTTACCTAACAGGCTTGGTAGTGTTGAATGGTTACTTATCAAGCTTGTTACAAGACATTTTCTTCCATTTCTAAAATTTATATGCTCCAGCAGCATTGCTAGTTCACTAGTCCATGCTTGCTTTTTTCATGGCACTAATTACTTATTTGCACGTTCTCGTTGTTCTTGCTTGCCTGTTCGTGTTGTTGCAGTTTGTACATTTGGGTTTTTGCAGTCGCGATTGGAAGAGCCTCGTTCCTGGGGGGGTGGTTACTGCTTGTTCCTTTCTTCACTGTATGTTGTTTATTGTTGCTTGATTCGACTTTGCAAGATTTCTGTCTTGCGCCTACACATGGGCCTTTTGGTGCTTCTTGGATGGGTTCTTATTTGGTGCTTTTTCTTGTTTGCCCAGGGTTTGCAATGTTGGGATGTTGCATCTGCGGTTGGATCTCTGGTTACATTTTTTTGCACTTCGGTTTGCATAGAATACTATTAAGATAAAATAACAGACTAAATAATTGCAGGCAATGTAAATTGTATCCGTTACGTGTTGAAACAGAGTTTGTCGGCCTCAAAATATATTTCATAGTTGTCAATGTGTTTTCCATGGATTATGTGTTACTATGGTTTCATAGTTATAAGAGTGCCTTTTGCTGTGTGGTAGATATGGCTGTTCTTTGCCTTTTACTTTCATGTTGTAAATTGTGTTTGACTCTAGTTTGTCACGTTTCTATGGTCATTCCGAGAGACCGTCGTTCGGTTGTGTACTTAGCCAGTTTTATGGACGTGGCTTCACGAATAGGTTCTATAGAACTATGACATGTCGTGTTCAATGTATACATTAGCTTTGTCGAATTAATTTTCTCTAAAAGAAGGCCTCCTAGACATAAGAGAATGAAATTTATGAAATTATAGGTTTCCTGGACAACATAGGTTAATGATCGCGGCTTCTAGGGGTGGCGGGCTGAAAATTGGGCTTATTAAGATAAAATAACAGAGTAAAGAATTACAGACAATGTCAATTGCATCTGTTACACTTTGAAGAAGAGTTCGTCGAGCTCAAAATATATTTCATAGTTGTCGATGCTTTTTCCATGGATTCTGTCACTACGGTTTCATAGTTATGAAATTGCCTTTTGTTGTGTGGGAGATATAATTGTTCTCTCCCTTTTACTTTCCTATTGTAAAATGTGTTTGAATCTAGTTTCTTGTGCTTCTATGGTCATTCCAAGCGACTGCAGTTCAGTTGCATACTATGATAGGTCGTGTGTGGTGTATACATTAGCTTTCTCGAATTAGTTTTCTTTAAAAAAAAGCCTCCTGGACAGAAGAGAATGCAATTTATGAAGTTATAGGTTTCCTAAACAACATAGGTTAATGATCGTGGGTTCTCGAGATGGCGGACTGAAAATTGGGCTTCTGTTTTTCTGTGCCCTACAAATAGCACGGAGAGTTCCGCGATCATTCTGACCGGTCGTCGTTCGGTTGCATACTTAGCCAGTTTTATGGACGCGGCTTGGCAAATAGGTGGTATCAAACTATGGTGTATACATTAGCATTTCCGAATTAGTTTTCTTTAAAGGAAGGGATCCTGGACAAAAGACATTGAAATTTATCAAATTATAGGTTTCATGGACAACATAAATTAAACATAGGAAATATGTAATTTTATAAAGTAGATATAAAGCATGCACGAAGCCCTCGTCCCATACTTAGCCAGTTTTTGCATCGTGGGTTCTCGGGGTGGGTGGCTGAAAATTGAGAACCCGATATACAAATTGACCATCGGACTTGCGCACTATTTGAATTTGAAGGTCGTCATGTCCAAAAAAATTAGCATTGTCGAAATAGTTTACTTTACGTATGTCGGTTTACATACCCTGGTGTACAAAAAAACAAAAAAAAAAATAGTAAGCATTTTTTGGATCGCGATTTCTCGGTGTGGCGAGCTCTAACTTCGACCACTGTTGTTTTGTGTCCTACAAATAGCATGGATAGATCCGCGATATACAAATAGACAATCGGACTTGCAGACTATTTGAATTTAAAGGGCTCATGTGCAAAAAAAATAGCATTCTCGAATTACTTTTCTTTACGTACGTTCTACATACGCACGTCGACAAAAATAGAAAAATAATAGTAACGTCTGTTACATAGGGATCCATCCCTGCTACATTCAGTGCTTCCCAATACACATTAAATATGCTTTCAAAAGTCAGAATCCACCAGACAGGTTCGAAAAGATGGGCTTTAATAACTGGAAAGCTCAAGGACATTTCCCATTAAAATAAATAGACATGCTAATATTCAACCCTTCCTTGTTTTTTATTTTGAGCAAGCAGGGAAAGCTGAAGACTCAAACGCAATGTAGTTCTGCGGTTATTAGATACTCAATTCGCATTCTCGCTATGGCTTATGCCAATGAGTTGTCCATCATATATGACCTTCCTTCTAGGTTGTCAAATGTTTTTTCCCCTTTACTCAAATAATAAAAATGTCATTGAATTTGAAGACCATTGAGTACTAAAGTGCCTTACCTATGAAAGTGCCTTTTTTCCTGCATTTTGAATTTGCGAATTTTTTTTATTTTTATTTTTTTTGCTTCTACAGTTTTAGTTTTCTTAAAAGCTTCAACATAGTTTACGAACGTGTCGCCCACAGAGGACTTGACGTCATGTCCCTCTTTAATATTGTGCATTTCGAAATGATGGGCTTTAATAATTGAAAAGCTCGAGGACATTTCCCATTAAAATGAATAGACAGACAAATATTATGGGATCTGGTAGTTTCTTTTTGCCTGCATTTTGAATTTGCGAAAATAGTGTTTTTTTTATTTGTTTGTTTCTGCAGTTTTAGTTTTCTTAAAAGCTTCAGCATAGTTCACAAATGTGTCATCCACAGAGGCCTTCACATCATGTCCCTCTTTAATATTGTGCATTTCGAAATGATGGGCTTTAATAACTAGAAAGCTCGAGGACATCTGCCATTAAAATGAATAGACAGTCGAATATTATGGGATCTGGTAATTTCTTTTTGCCCGCATTTTGAATTTGCGAAAATAATTTTTTATTTTTTTTTCTTGTGCAATTTTAGTTTTCTTAAAAGCTTCAGCATAGTTCACGAACGCGTGACCTACAGAGGCCTTGACGTCATGTCCCTCTTTAATATTGTGCATATCTTAGATGTCAGATTTGAGAATCTGCTCAAATATGGGAATTTTAATATGTGTTGCTAGTCATTATTCAGCGTACATATTCAAAAAGATTGGCATTAATAACTGGAAATATCGAGAACATTTGTCATTAAAACAAATCAACACAAAATGTACGGAAGACCATCCAGACTTGCTTTTAAATACTTATTGCCATTTCTCTCTATCATCAAAGAGTTGTGCTTTAGGGTGCCTTCGTTCTAATGTTCCTGGTCATGGAAATGTAAGACAACTTAGAGATGTGATTGAGGGGCAGATGAAAGAAGAGAGACTAGTTTTATGTGACATGAGCTTTGAGTAAAAAAAAACTATGTTATGTAAGAGAAACTCAAAGAGGACAACAAAAAGGAACAAGTATGTTTGGTGTTCTCCCTGTGTTCGATGCTTTGGTTGGTTGAAAAGGCTGCCTGGAAATTTGTTTGTTGAACTTCTTTGTTTTCTTGCTGAGAATTGTAATGGATTTTTAGGTCACCTGTAAGATAGTTCTTCATTTAAGTATATAACTTCTTCCAACAACATAGATTTGGCCACTGGATCGAATTGTAGAGATCGCACAAGTATTTGTCTTCCTCGGAGGCTGGTAATAGAATCTGTATGGGTGGATAAAATGACATATTATCACTACAAGAGTTTATATTTCATAGTTTGATGACCTGCATGTGGCTTTGGTAGCCGACTTGACAGAAATCCATGTTCTTTGTCAAAGTTTGTTCGGTTTCTTCTGGATGTAGTTGCAAAGTCCACATATTATGCGTCACCTCCGAACATTCCAGACCTTTTTGTGGGCCATCATACCTCCCCCACTATGAGTAAATATATATTTTGATGTAATCTGCAACATTTGATACACTTGCCAGACCTGTGTTGGTGCATTCTGCAGCATTTGATGCACTTTCCACACCTCAACTACCTGAAGAAGTTATGTACCTCAACAGATTTACATTTTGCATTTAGGTTGGACATTTCTTCCAATTTACTGTAATAAAACAAAGAAGTTCCACATACAAATCCTCAAGCAGGCTTCTCAACCAAACAGACGATCGAATACAAGGAGAATACCAGTCACTGTATACTTGATTTTTTTTCCCCTACCTTAACTGTTGTGACATAAAATGACTCCGTTCACTTTGAAATCGACCTGAATCACATTTCTAACTTGTCTTGGATGTGAATGCTCAGGAACATTGCAAAGAAAACACCTTAAACCCCAACTTTTCAACGGTAGAAGGAAATTAATACTTGACAAAGAATGGAATGTCAAATAAGCAGCCATTGCAAGCAGGCCATATCTGGAAGAAACAAGGTATTCAAAAAACTGGGATAGATGTACTTCGCAGCACCGATTAAGTACAAAACCCAAAATTGATATTCAACTCATTTTTTATGAATAAAGAGTTTGAACGTCAAGAAAAGTGTGAAGAAGTTTCATCAATGTACATATCTTTAATTGGTCGACGGCATGCGAAATCATAATCGTTGTCGCAAATAGCCTCAGTTGTATTTTGTAACACATCTTATTTGAATATAGAATAATTTCGGTTTATTTCTTAATAGTATTTTCCAATTTTTGGTATTTGTTTTAATTATATTTTGTACCTTCTTCCCCTGTGTCGTTAAACATGAAGGACAAGCTTTTGTTTCTGTTGCTCACTACTTCAATCCAAATAAAACCTGGTCTGTTCTTTCTTTATGTTTTACATTTAAAAATATTTTTTCATAGGCCATACTTATGTGGCGTCGGCTCTGTATTTAAAGAAAGAAATTGGAGGACCTGTTCTTCTCTCATTCTTCAGGTTCCGTAAATAGAATGAATTCATGAGTTACAACAAGGCAGTTGAATTGTTGACGCAATGTTCCTGTGGAGTATGTTGGATATATTGCAGCTTGTTCTATTTGATAATATCCATGCATATATACTAATATCAGTACTATTGGGAAAAATACAGAAAACTTCATCTTCGGCAAAGCTTAGGCAGTTATGTTTGGGTTTGCAATATTAAACAAATATGTCCATTGTTCCGTCATATACATCTTGCAGCCTAGGAACTTCCATAGCTTGCAATTTATGCTTTAATTACTTAAAGTCACATCAAATTTTGATTGCTTTTAATTTAATTTAGATATTGATGTTTATGGAGAGTCGTCATTTATTGATGTCATTGCAACAAATACAAGATGAATAGATGATAAGGAATTTATGTCGTTGAGACCACAATGCAAATTCATGTTTCTTGTTGTGCTATGTACATCTTGTAGTCAAAATTTTCCTAGTTTCAATGAAATTTGTGAGACGAAAAGCATCTTGCAAATTGGGAGATCATTTGCATTTGAAACAGAAACAATCCATTAATATATATTAGTATGAATACTATTAAGATAAATAAGAAAACTTTCTCCATTGATAGATACTAGTATGAATACTATTGAAATAGATATCAAAACTTTGTCTTGGCCAATACTTAGCCAGTTATCTGGACACCAGGCCCCAGGTTCACGGTATCTAGCACCTATGTCCCTTTTTTCTTCATATACATGTTGCAGGCAAAGAACTTCAGTGATGTGCACTTAATGCTTTTATTAGTGAGAAGCCAGCAGAAGTTCGAAAACATTTCCATTAATAAACGGAAAACAAAAAGGTTTTCCCGACTCTCAGATACTTATCTCTTTTCCCATTTTGCTTTTCCCGTCCATTATGGCTTTTTGGTTTTATACTTAGTCATCTTTCTATGTACGGTGAGTTGACATGTCTTCATCTCCATCTATATCCTCGCAAGACGGATCCGACCGACCGTTGTTCCATTCCATACTTAGCCAATTTTATGTCTGTCCCTGCGGGGTCGCGCTTGCGAGCCCAACTGCTTATCGTTCCGCTATATACATCTTGCACTGAAAACATCTATGATCTACAATTCTACCGCGAGCTCCTCGTATACATTAACTTCATTCAAAGTATCTGTTGTTGATTTGCATCCCTAGCAACTTCGCGTCCTTCCTGACATACATCAACAATGGTCTTACCAATGACAAGTGGACAGAGTGGTATGAAAGATACTTCTGTGATCTGTAATTCATGCCTTAACATCTCCATCTATATCCTTGCACGACGGATCCGACCGACCGCTGTTCCTTTTCATACTTAGCCAATTTTATGCCAGTCGTTGCGGGGATGGCGCTTGCGAAACGAGTTGCTTATTGTTCCGCTATATACATCTTGCACTCAAAACATCTGTGATCTACAATTCCACTGTGGGTTCCTTGTATACATTAAGTTCGTTCAAAGTATTTATCGTTGCTTTCCATCCCCAGAACTGCGTGTCCTTCCTGATATACATCAACAATGCTCTTACTAGTGGCAAGTGGACACAGTGGTATAAAAGATACTTCTGTGATCTGCATTTTATGCGTTAACTGGTGAGAATTGAGTAGGGATTCGCAAGCATTTGCATTAATAAGAAAACACTAGACGTTCTTCTACGAGATACTTGGTTCTTTTTCCCTTCTCTTCTTCCCGTGTATTATCTAGAATTCTACTGCGAACTTCTCCATCCTTTTTCCCTTATTTTCTTCTTGTGTATTATGGGACTATAAAATATGGACATGATATTTTATAGAACATGTACAAATTTCACATTCCATACCTAGAAACATTTTGGATCACAGGTTCTCGGTCGATCAGGCGGGCTCAAAATTGGGCCTCCATTATTCTATGCCCTACAAATAGCACCCCGAGTTCCGTGATATACAAATTGACAAGCGCACCTGCGGACTGGCTAACTCAACATTGCACTTCTATTGTTTCGTGTTGTCCAAACAACTCTCCCAGTTCCGCGATATAGAAATTGACACACAGAGTGTAGGACTGGCGGGGTGGAGATTTCCATTGTTTATGGATCCTAATCCCTATGAAGTATCTAACAGTATCTACAAAATTATTTTAGTTTTTATTTTTTCCCTGTATAACAGTATCTACAAAATTATTTTGAATACTAAAATAGCTCTTAGTAGTGAAAACTGGACATAGAGGTACGATCAGTTCGGATTGCACTCTCCGCAATATACAAATTGACTATTGGATTCTGACATCGTCCGCTCTTCCATGTTATAGATTATGAATTCCAATGTTCGAAGCGATACAATTAGAAGGTTCGGGCCTCGACTCCTTTGTAGACACTTTCTCAACCTGTTTTGGATCCTCCTGTTTCCCGGTTCATGAAATATGCAACTCCAGCGTTGGCGGGTTGACATATGTTTATCTCCATATATATAATTAGACAACGAATCCAACCAACCACAGTTGGTTTCGATGCTTTCGATATGTTTCTCTGTTATATACATATTCCACTCTAAATTTCCATGATCTACAATTCCACTGCTAACTACTCCGTTCTTTTTCCCTTTTTTTTCTTCTCGTGTATTATGGGACTATAAGTATGGACATGATATCTTATAGAGCATGTACTAATTCCCATGATATTTTATAGAGCATGTACAAATTATGAATTCGATATCTAGCGACATTTTGGATCGCGGGTTCTCGGGCGGGCGGGCTCAAACTTGGACCTCCATTGTTCTGTGGCCTACAAATAGCACCCACAGTTCCGCGATATACAAATTTACAAGCGAACCTGCGGAGTGGCTGACTCAACATTGCACTTCCATTGTTTTGTGTCCTCCAAACAGTGCCCGTAGATCTATGATATACAAATTGACACACGGAATGCAGGACTGGTGGGGTGGAGATTGCCATTGTCTACAGATGCTAGTCCCTATGAACTATCTAACAGTATCTAAAAAATTATTTTGAATACTAAATTAGCTCTTAGTACTGACAACTGGACACAGAGGTATGAAACAGTTGGGATTGCACTCTCTGCAGTATACAAATTGACTACCAGATTCTGACATCGTCCGCTCTTCCATGTTACAGATTATGCATTCAAATGTTTAGAGCGATACAATTAGAAGGTCTGGTCCTCGCCTCCTTTGCAGACACCTTCTCACCCTATTTTGGATTCTCCTGTTGTCGGGTTCACGAAATCTACAATTCCAGCGTAGTCACTCTACCACTGCTCACAAATGTTTCAAAGTATCTCTCACTGCCTTCCATCCCCACTAACTTCATGTGCTTCCAGCTGTCCTACCATATCCTCTTCGTTGTTACGCGTATTGCACTCAAAAAGTTTCAAGACATACAATTTGACCCTCGCGCCTCACCCTCAATGCTTGTACGTTGCAACCCTATTTTGTACCTGTCTTTTTTCCCCTGCCCGCGACCTCCGTACTTGCTTACTATGCGATGCTAACAGTTGACCATGCAGGAACCGTCGACATTGTCATTAATGGCCAAAAACCTCAAGGAGATCTCCCATTATTACGCATTAAACCAAGATGTGCGGCGAGTTATTTTGTCCCTTCTAATTGTTCATCTCCAACACGCGTCCTCATGTTGGACCGCTCAAGAAATCTACAATGCTTAATCTCTCATTACAATATCCAATGTGTTGGCATTTCTATGTATGCAATTAGTATTGTTTAATGTTAACAACGCATCATGCAACATGCGTCCAAATTGTCATTAATCAATGAAAGTCTCCAGGACATCTCCCATTCACATGCTTTCAACCAAAATTTACGCAGGGTTATATTATTCCTTCCAACTTTTCATTTCATTCATCGGCTGGAACAAATAAACGTTCTTGTAGACTTATGGCACCAGGTCGACAACAGTTTTGTGGAGATATAGTAAATATGTTCGCACAAGAGGACCATAGCTTTCAGTGGTCCAGGGCATACTTTTACTATTCATCCCGTTCCGCCCAAAACGAAGTGATTTGGACCTCTGGAATCACTTGTGCAGGCTACGTTCCTGAGGTTTTTTACTCTAAGGAGGTGGTCTCTTGGTGCGTCGAAAAATATATTCCAAGCCAAATAATTATTCCACTACATGACCATTCTCTTGTTTCTTTATCACCTTGGCTCTTCCGCGAGATGTTAAAATTGTCGAACCCAACATTGGCGTTCAGAGGACAAGACTGCAAACAGTTTCTAGAAAAAAATCATAACAGGTTGGACATATTAGTGGAATTCCTCGAAGACTCGACAACAGTTCCTGAAGATATCATAAGGCTACAGGTAAGTTCCTTTAGAAATCCATTCCGGGAAATTGCTTGGCTAGTTATAAGAATAACGGGACAGGCATCCACAACAAGCATTTCCCATACAACTATTTATATTTTGTATTTCACAGTCAAGGAAAAATACATTTTCGATTGGGGGAATCTAATTTTGATTGAGCTCTACTCCCAGTTGTCACGATTCAAAGAATCGAATAAATTTTATATGTCATCCTACTTGATTTTCGCAATTGTGTATTGTTGTCCCTTTCCAAAACTTTCTCTTTCCAATAAAATAAACTATGGATTCAACCCAGTAACATTCTGGCATGAGGCCCTGTGGAGACACAAGGCCTCCCATTGTTTTTATGAAGTTTTTAATGGCTTTGTCTCAGTTTTCAAAGATTTATTGTTAGGCAAGGATGCTCCGCGGATGTCTAGCCAAGCAACCAAGTTTTTGAACGGGAAGGGCACACTTGAGCAAGAGGAAAATCACAGTGTCCTCATGGTCTTTATCTCTAAAGAAAATCATTTCTTCCTTCCATGCCACATCACGGACAAGATGTTTGTTGCAGAAATAGCAAGGCAATACAACCACTGGTTGCATTTTTTCCATGACAAGAAAAAAAAAATAGTTCATTCCTCTACCCTAGAAAGTTGGAGACTTCGTGTGTAGAAAAATCAACAAGATTGATGAGTTTGCCGCCCACTTAAAGAAATTGAACCTAACGTATGCTGAAAGGCTAAAAGGGTTCGACCCTAATGGCATTTTTCGAGAACATTTACTGGGTGTTGGCTTTAACACCTCTTTTATCCATACACACCTGACCCAAGATAGGAACAGTGTCGACAACAATCATGCTTCTGTAGATTGCAATGTAGAGAGATTGCAAAGCGCCACTGAATTGTACAGACAACATGGAAAAGTATCTGGTGAGAAGAGTACCTAGTCCCCCGCCAGCACTCCCAAGAGCACAACATCACAGATCATCGCTTCGATGGTCCACCCCAATAAGAAAGCAACCCAGAAATCTTCAAATGGAGGAGGAGATAAGAACCCTCCTCGCATAAATATTGATAGGTCTCACAAAATTCCACTGACGAAGAAGAGAAAAAACAATGCAGGGCAGGCGGAGGAACCCCAAATTGAAAGTGGAAAACTGCAACTTGAAATTGAAGCTAAGCACATGCAGAAAATTGGGTCGTCTGCGGTGGAAATATCGGACACCTACTTTTTTGACATAGATGAATCCTTCGTAATCCAAAGCGTTATTTTTGACAGCCAATCTAAAAGTCTGGTCATGGAAAAGAGAGATGTAACAAACAGGAAAGGCAAATCTCACGCAGAGATTAACTTTAGCGAAATGTCGTTGTCCTAAATCTGCCAATTTCACCAGGGAACCGGTGACATTTTTCGTGATTCCATTCGAGGAATTGAGACAGAAAATGCCAATATGAAACAACGCCTCAACAAATTTGAGCAGGCTTTACTTGCAACTCCAGAATTTGCTAGTCCTTTGGAAAAAATCATGCCTGCTACCACTGCAACGAAGATGAAAGTATCCTCTACCCTCCTTGCATGCTCTAGAGCCCTTATAGTGAATAACATCAACAAAAGAATGCAGGTAGTTACTAAATCCTGGGAAACATCGCAAAATTTAGTTTCCTTCGGAAAGAAGGCCAATGGTTTGCTGGAACAATTGGAGACGAATTTAAAAAATGAACAGCTTTTCTATGATCAAGTATTGGCCCCTTTTGCCAAATATGTCGACAACACATCGGAACTGAAAAGAAGACAGGAGAAACTCCCCTAGCCAAAGCGCACCAAAAAAGTAAAAGCATGCTGGCAAAAGAAAGTTGACAACCTGCAGCTCATTGTCAAGTCATGTAAACAAGTCATATCAGAAAAGGAAGATTTATTCACAAGGCTGCTCCAGTTGGACTTAGCCGGAACTACCAACGA